>PVKV010023948.1:0-32341 GCA_004027835.1 Alouatta palliata
ATCACTGGTCATTAGAGAAATGCAAATCAAAACTACATTGAGATACCACCTCACGCCAGTTAGAATGGCGATCATTAAAAAATCTGGAGACAACAGATGCTGGAGAGGATGTGGAGAAATAGGAACACTTTTACACTGTTGGTGGGAGTGTAAATTAGTTCAACCATTGTGGAAGACAGTGTGGCGATTCCTCAAGGACAGAAACAGAAATTCCATTTGACCCAGCAATCCCATTACTGGGTATATATCCAAAGGATTATAAATCATTCTATTACAAGGACACATGCACACGAATGTTCATTTCAGCACTGTTTACAATAGCAAAGACTTGGAACCAACTCAAATGCCCATTGATGATAGACTGGACAGGGAAAATGAGGCACATATACACCATGGAATACTATGCAGCCATAAAAAACAATGAGTTTGTGTCCTTTGTAGGGACATGGATGAACCTGGAAACCATGATTCTCAGCAAACTGACACAAGAACATAAAATCAAACACTGCATGTTCTCACTCATAGGTGGGTGTTGAACAATGAGAACGCATGGACACAGGGAGGGGAGCATCACACACTGAGGTCTATGCGGGGGAATTAGGGGAGGGACAGCAGCAGGTGGGGATTTGGAGGGATAACATGGGGAGAAATGCCAGATATAGGTGATGAGGAGGAAGGCAGCAAACTACATTGTCATGTATGTACCTATGCAACAATCCTGTATGTTCTTCCCATGTACCCCAAAACCTAAAATGCAATTAAAAATATATATATATATACATATATATATAAAGTTGATTTAAATACAAAAAAAGAAATTATTCAAAATTAAGAAAATTAAACCAAAAATAGAAGGAGGAGGAAGGGGAAGAGGGTCTAAAGAAGGGAGAGGAGAGACAGAAGGAAAAGGAGAAATAATAGACATTTTTTGAGTCAGCAAACACAAAATTGTAATTTGCTTATGAAATAATTGTCTATATAGAAAAGTTAACTCTTCAGACAAATGTTGCTGAATTCAAGGTTAGCACACCAAAATCAATAGCAGTCTGTAGTAGGCTGAATAATGCTTCCAAAAAGATACTATGTCCTAATCCTTGGAACCAAATTAATGTTACCTTGTTTAGATAACATGACTTTGCAGACATGATTAAGTTAAGGAATTTTAGAAGCAGCCCAAGATTAAGAGGAGAATGTCCCATTGACACTAAGGGATGTGACTGAAGCAACAGAGTATGTTTTCCCTTTCACAAGCTACAGAGAATCCACATATGATTAAGACCACGGGGTCTGTCAATTAGGAGACTGTATTAGTCTGCTTGAACTTCCATAACAACGTGCCATTGGCTAGGTGGCTTAAACAACAGAAATGTGTTTTCCCACAGCTCTGGAAGCTGAGAGTCTAAAATTAGGGCATCAGCATGGTCAAGTTCTAGTGAGGGCCTTCATGGCTTGACAGGAAGATAGCCGTCTTGCTGCTGTGTCCACACATGGAGGAGAGAGTAAGCTCTCTAGTTTCTCTTCTAATATGGGACCTAATATCATCATGAGTGCCTCATCATCATGACTTCATGTAAATTTAATTGTTTCCTAGCGCCCATCTTCAAATGTCATCACATTTGAGCTTAGGGATTCAACATATGAATTTGGGAGAGGGGAGAAATTCAGTCCATAGCAGAGATTGTTAGTGACTATTGAGAGAGCAATTTCAGAGGAGTAGGAGGAGCAGAAACAGATGGTAATGATAGTGGAATACAGTAAAAACTTAATAGATATTAGTTACGTGACTGACCACCTGGGAGGATTCTCTGAACATTTTTATTTCTGGAGATGGAGGTTTGTTCTTGTTGCCCAGGCTGGAGTGCAGCGGCACGATCTCAGCTCACTGCAACCTCTCTGTCCTGATTCAAGCGATTCTCCTGTCTCAGCCTCCTGAGTAGCTGAGATTACAGGCACATGCTACCACGCTTGGCTAATTTTTGTATTTTTAGTAGAGACGGGATTTCACCATGTTGGCCAAGCTGGTCTTGAATTCCTGACCTCAGGTGATCCGCCTGCCTCAGCCTCCCAAAGTGCTGGGATTACAGGCATGAGCTGTAACGCCCGACGGATTCTCTGAACTTTCACTTGCATCCTTCCTAACTTGGTTGTTACATCTTATCTTGAGTTTCTTCTGCATCCTGCTTCCAAAATCCCTATGGACTAACTTTGCTTTCAATTTCACAATTTTTCTAGAGAAAGCACTTGATGATCATTCCCCTCTGGAGAGCAACCAGCACAGGTTCTTGAAGCTGGGTTTCACACAAGGAAGACCAAGTCTGAAGAATACTATACTAAAAATCTATAGATCATGAATATGATCATGGATCACAGATCTCAAGTTCCAGAATGCTTTGGAAGGATATTTCAAGATTACAACTCAAAATACTTTCAGGAGCTGGGCAGGTAAAGTAACTGCCCAGTTAGAGCATGCAGCTGGTAGAGCCAGCTGCATGTAATGCAATGAGGAATGGTGGTGGTTGTGTTAACTGAGTATTCCCCAGGTCTAAATGGGGCAGCCTCTACTCAGTTCCAGCTAACCGTTTCCACGAAGGATCACAGTCCCAGAATTGCCAGGTTTTCTTATTTCTCAAGAGAAGACATAATCGCAAATTATTGTGCAAAACAGCCCAATTGTTAGTGTTGCCAATTAGTTCAAATTAGTTGTGGGAGTTCAGCAAAGGACACTTGCCCTGAGCCAGTGGAGCCAAATAAGACTCTCAAGTTACTTGTGGTGGTTCCTGGCTTAGATTTTACAAGGAGTTGATTAAAGATCAGTAAAGTTCTACTACTACATAATAAGTAGTAAAATGAGGAACCTCATTAACCCCTAGGGCACAATTAGGGGTAAGAATAAAAATAAGCTTCCCCTAAAGTCTCACTAAATTCACAGAAGGTATAACCAAAATTAGAGTGGCTGAGGGTATTCAGAGATGTAAGGCACATCCCTAAGTGCTCAAGAAGGTCACGCAGGCTGTTGACAACACAGCCTTACACGGCCCCATTGGAACAAACCTTGATGAGAAATGGACAAGAGGGTGACAGTGTCAGCAGTCAACTCAGATCCAGACTCTCACTGGGAGAGGGAAGGCAAGGGGTGGGGTGTGGTGGGTGAGGGGCGTCAGGAAAAAGAGAATGGGTTCTGTTTCCTTGCCCTCTCAAAGCTTCAGTTTCCTCATTTATACATCAAGGGTGCTGGGCCTGAGACGCTCTCTCAAGTTCCTGCCACTCTGTAGTTTGCACTCATGCATGGTCTGGCTTTGTTTCTGTTCCCTGCTATGATACAGTGCTGTTTTCTGACCAGCTGGAGCAAGCAACACCTCTTGGACTCGATGAAAGCTGTCGCCACAGGTTTCAACCAGTCAGCACTCTGCAAGAGCATCTTGGGGGAAGAAAACGTGTCAGACATTCAGCCTCATAACCAGTAAGGGAAGCCTGGCAAAAGAGAAAGACAGGACTAACGGGAATAAACCATCGTTGTGTGAGTTTTTTGGTTTTTTTTTTTTTTTTTTTTTTTTTTCCATTCAGAATCTCTTCCTTTATTAAAATGAGAGGGGTAACTTAAGAAAAAACTCATGCTCTGGAGGATTAAATTGCACTCATTTATTCATTCATTCAACAAATATTTCTTGAATGCCTACACACTCCAGCCCCTGTTCTAGCCTTGTGGGGCACCACAGTGAAAAGACTGACATGCTGACATTCCTCCAGGGCAAGACAGACATCAAATAACTAAGCAGAAAGACCAAATTAAAACTATATAGGTTTTTTTTTTAGGCTGGATGTGGTGCCTCACGCCTGTAATCCCAGCACTTTGGGAGGCTGAGGCGGGTGGATCACCTGAGGTCAGGAGTTCAAGACCAACCTCACCAACATGGTGAAACCCCATCTCTACTAAAAAAAAATACAAAAATTAGGTGGGTGTGGTGGTGGGCTCCTGTAATCCTAGCTACTTGGGAGGCCGAGGCAGGAGAATCTCTAGAACCCAGGAGGCGGAGATTTCAGTGAGCCAAGATCGTGCCATTGCACTCCAGGCTGGGCAAAAGTGAGAATCCATCCAAAAAAAAAAAAAAATTCTTTTAAAATAAGCTATGAAGGAACGTCATAAGTTGCTGTGATAAGAAATAACTTGAGGAGGTGTGCAGACAACTTCCCTGAAAATGATATTTAAGCTGGAAAGCAGAAAAAGGAGCAAGCCATAGCACTGCTCAGGGAAGGGTTGAAAATAAAAAGTGCAAAGTCTTGAGTCACAAAGAGCTTGGCAGGTTCTGGAAAGGGTCAGATGGCCAGTTGGCCAGAGCCTGCTGACATGACAGCGAGTGAACCTGCCTGAGATGGCTGAAGGGGCAGGCAGGACTCTTGTGGCATCATAAGGACTTTTGATTGTGTTCCATGGGCAATGAAATTCCAAGAGCTTTTGAAGGGGGTTTAAGAAGGGGTCAGCCAGGCACAGTGTCTACACCTGTAATCCTAGCACCTTGGGACATCCAGGCAGAAGGATCACTGGAGGCCAGGCTGCGCAATGTAGCAAAACCTCTTCTCTACAAACTATTTAAAAATCAGCCAGCTTTGGTGGTATGTGCCTATAGTCCCAGCTACTCGGGAGGCTGCAGTGAGAGGATGGTTTGAGTCCAGGAAGTTGAGGCCTCGGTGAGCTATGATCATGCCACTGCACTTCAGCCTGAGCAACAGAGTAAGACCCTGTCTCAGGGGGAAAAAAAAAAAAAAAGTTTTTGTCTTTAAAAAGGAACTCCTGGCTGCTTAATGGTGTCAGGATTTCAACCCAGACAATCTGGTTCTGTGTTCTGTGTCTCCTGCATACCTCCTCAAGTTATTCTTATCACAGACAGTATCCGATTTTTCCAAAGATCCCCTGGCTTCTATGTGGAGATTGGATTGCAGGGAGGCAGGATAAACCTGAGTAGGAAGCAGACAGAGTTGTCCAGGCCTGAGACGATGGATATGAGAGAAGCAAATGGGCTCAGGAGCCATCGGAGAGACCGTGCTGATGGGTTGGATGTACGTGGTACAGGAAGAGCTGGAATCAAGGATGACCCTTCGATTTTTGACCTGAGACACAGACATTTGTGAGTACTATTTACTGAGATGAGGAAGGCTGGAGAAGGGGTGGGTTCAAAGAAGAAAAAGTGGTTACTCCAGGAAGTAAATGACTGGGCTTGGGACACACTGCTTTAGAGGAAGCTCCTCACATAATAACCCATGTCACGGTGCTGGCCATGTCATTGCTCCGCCCAAAGCATACCCATCACTTTTCAGTGCCATTGAGACAAAAGACTGAGCATGGAGTTTAAAACGCTTTGTGGATTCGGCCAATCTTCAGTCCCCAGCCTCCTCTTCTTCCACTTCCTACACACATTCTACCCTCTTACTATAATTGTCATTATTGTTACATCATTCCTCATAATCTACATTTCCTTGAATATGCCTTTCTCTCCTCACACCTTTTAGCCTTTCAACATATTACCACAACATATTGTCCTTCCCTAGAACATCCTTCCCTTTCCATCCACTTGCTGAATTCAATTCAACTCAACTCAAAGCTGATATTCCTTCTTAGAAGCTTTCCCGGATTCCTCCAGACCCGTGTGTGTTTTCTAACTGAGGTAGCATGGTGTTAATTTACAGCACGGAGTCAGATTGTCTGGGTTCAAATCCTGACTACACAACTAAGCCTCCAGGAGTTCCTCAAGCTCAGAGACAATAGCTGAATCAACTTTACACCACTCCAAAAAGCCCAGGACTGTGCTTGGCACATTGCAGGTACACAGGATTGAGAATGCATGAGTATGTGCATGAACGTGGCTTGGTGAAGATTCTGTAAAGAGACATAAAATATTTTCTTCACTGTTCATACTAGGCTGAGAATTCCCAGACCAAGTTCTCAAATCCTCCCCTAAACTGAGAGTATCCTCTCCGGAGACACACATCAGACATTGCTGAAAATCTCAAGCGAGAAGCAATTACACTTATTTCCCTCCAGTGCTTTCCCTTCTTTAGAAGAATTTCCCTCCTAGGAGCCTGGCATCTACCGTGTCTTGCCTTTCTGGATGCCTCATCCATGCACAAGCTGAGCTCCCTGAGGTATTAATAGCTGGGCTGGCCAGTTCTGTGGGTCCTTCAGCTCTGTCTGCAGTTCCCAGTAATGATGGCATCAGCCTGAGATTTCAGAGCCATAATGACTTCTACCCCACATATATGTTCTCCAGATTTCTTCCTTATTCAACCATCCAAAAGGTCTCACATTAGTGTGGAGATTCATGCCGCCTATTAGGAGGCAGAGCAGACAGAAAAATGTGTAGTCCAAAGACCTGAGTTCAAAATAGCTCGCAGATCTTGAGCAACGGCTCTGAATCAAAGCTCCAAAATGGGCAGAAGAAAGGTTCCTGCCCTGAAGGGGTATTCTGTATATGGGAAGGTATGTTAAAACCATTTTGAAAACTACAAATTTTCATGTAAAAGACAAAGTTGGCCGAGAGTGGTGGCTCACTCCTGTAACTCTAGCACTTTGGGAGGCCAAGGTGGGTAGATCATGAGGTCAGGAGATTGAGACCATCCTGGCTAACACACTGAAACCCCATCTCTACTAAAAATACAAAAAATTATCCAGGCGTAGTAGCATGCACCTGTAATCTCAGCTACTCCAGAGGCTGAGGCAAGAGAATCACTGGAACCCAGGAGGTGGAGGTTGCAGTGAGCCGAGATAGCGCCACTGCACTCCAGTCTGAGCAGCAGAGCTAGACTCCATCTCAAAAAAAAAAAAAAAAAAAAAAAACCCTGACAAAATCTGGCATCCTGGGAAGGTATTTGGTGATGCTCTCAGTCATTCATTCTCTCAATATTATAAGAAGTGTTTTAAGTATCATTATCTTGTTGATTAAGATTGGTTGTCTGGCATGGCCCGTGTGTGCTCCGTGCCATGGCACACAGTAGAGAAGAGCAGGGCTGCAATCACGCAAAAGTTTCTGGGTCTAAGTCTGCCTGTTTCTCCACTCCGCTGGACAGCTGGTTTCCAGGTCAGCAGGAAGCAAGCCTCCCTGCTCAGAAGGGCAGGCCATTGTGTCTCATGGGTTCCTCTGCATATTCCTCTACTCTTGGTCTCCCAAACCCCAGTTTCCCCTTTTTTCTTCAGGGCTTCATTGCTCCTCAAGACCACAAATCCATCTGTTAAGATGGAGGAGGCCTTTTCTTCTTCCTGAATGATTTTGCCCCTGGGCTGAGGCCAACAGTATTCATTGCTTCATAGCAGTTTTCTATACCTCTTCATGGGATTCTCATCCACGCACCACCCATTCAAAATTTCCTGATTACAGACCAGCCAGTAGCGGTGGTTCACACCGGTAATCCCAGCACTGTGGAAGGCCAAGGCAGGAAGACCACTTCAGGTCAGGAATTTGAGATCAGCCTGGGCAGCATAGCAAGACCCCATCTTTATAAAAATAGAAATAAAAATCAGCCAGGCATGGTGGTGTGTGCCTGTAGTCCCAGCTACTCAGGAAGCTGAAGCAGGAGGATCATCTGAGCCCAGAAGTTCGAGGTTGCAGTGAACTATGATCACATTACTGAACTCCAGCCTGGGTACCAGGGTGAGACCCTGTTTCTAAAAAAACCAACCAACCACCACAAGAACATTTTCTGGGTACCTATTATGTGCCAGGCATTGTCTCAGGTACTTTGGGCATACCAGAGTTGAGCCAGGTGCAGGTACAGTCCCTAACCTTGAGAACCACCAGCTGGTCTGTGGTAAAGTCAGGATTTAAACCCAGGCAGGTTGTGAGTTTTACATCAAAAGGGTTCTTCAGGTTCACTGAGTCCAATCCTCTCATTTTATAGATGAAAATGCTGCTTCAATATTCTAAATATTTACCATATTCTAAGGACTTCGAAAATAAGAGAGAAGTACAAAGAAAGAAACAGAGGCAAAGAACTTTTAAGTAACTCACCTAGGATTGCAAAGCCAGGCATAAATGGCAGGGCTGAGATTCAAACCCAGAAGGCCCAGCTTCAGAGTCCACTGTTGACCACTAACCTGTCTGTCTTACTAAATGAGGAGTAGGACATGGGCCCACTGGGAGCTGCCAGGCCTTGGATCCACTGCAAGGCACCAGCCCTTCTCCCACATACCTGTCAGGATACCCTCGTCATCACCCAGCATGCCAGACAAGGCCTGGTCTTGAGGCGGAGAGCAGAGGTGAGGTGAGTGGCAGCCCAGGTGACAATTGAGAGAGGAGTTTGCTCTCTGCTGTTTCTCCCAGCCTTCAGTCAGCCTGGGAGAGTAGTTTCCCAGCATCTCCCAAGTCACACAGAAAAGCCCTTGGAGACACAATGGGGGCTAAGCAAATAGCCCCTGTTCTCCAGCTGAGCCCTCTCCACTCCTCTCACCAAGTCCTGCAGCCTCTTTTGGCCTTTGCCTGACTTTGAGGGAAGAAATCATCAGTCTCCAATTAGGACTGACATTTGAGTGGAGAAACTTCAACAGATGGGTTGAGACAGATCTGCGGATTAGATCCAGGGACCTCATGAAATGCCGAGTCCAAAGTCCCCTCTGGGGGCTCTCAGGCAAAGCACTCCAGCTGGCCCTGAGCAAGGCAGGCCTGTGGAAATCTGGACAGAGGCCTCGAGCCTGCCAGCTCTGAGCCTGGGCTGCACATGCACCACTCCTCGCCTTTCAGCACGTTTTTGCAGCTACTTCCTGCTGTCAGAAAAGAACAGACAGACTCGTCTCCTCTGTGCTAATGTTTCTGGGTCCCAACCATGTCAAGCATCAGCCTATTTCATATCCCTGCAATACAAGGAAGCTGGTCTGAACAGCCTTCTAACTCTGCTACTGCTTTCTGGTTTTTTTTTTTTTTTTTTTTTTTGAGACAGAGTTTTATTCTTGTTGCCTAGGCTGGAGTGCAATGGCACGATCTCGGCTCACCGCAACCTCTGCCTCCCAGGTTCAAGTGATTCTCCTGCCTCAGCCTCCCAAGTAGCTAGGATTATAGGCATGCACCACCACACCGGCTAATTTTGTATTTTTAGTAGAGATGGAGCTTCTCCATGTTGGTTAGGCTGGTCTCGAACTCCCGACCCCAGGTAATCCACCCGCCTCGGCCTCCCAAAGTGCTGGGATTACAGGCACGAGCCACTGCGCCTGGCCAACACCCGCTTTAAAACCATCATTCATTCCATATTTATTAAGCATATTGTACAATATGTGCTGGGCATTGTGCTCAATGTCAGTGATCGAGTTGTAAATAAGGGAAATATGGTTCCCTGCTTTACAGAATACATGGTCCAGTGGAGACACAGGCAATCACAACAAAGACTGACAATTCTAGGAGTGGGAAACCTAACCTAGTCTGGGGGGCCAGGCAAGACTTTCTGGAGGAAATCTGAGATTTAAAACATGAATAGAGTTTAAACAAGCAGAGTTTAGAGGAAGGAGAACTAGGTGAAAGAGGAGGATGTGAGGTAGAGAGAGGAACACACGCAGAGGTCTTGGTTCGTGAAGAAATCTTCAGATTTTAATTAAGGAATGTTGTAAAGAATGTGAAGGATAAGATGGCAATGGAATGTGGAGAAAGGAGGCTGCTGGGCCAGGGATGGGCAAGGTCACCGAGAGCTTGTAAACCAAGTTTGAATTTGTACTTATGAGGACAGCAGAAGCCACTGTTGGGTTTTATGTAAGCAAAAGTGTGTCTGACTCAGTATTCCACGGCCATGATTCCATGGCCAGTATAAAATGAGCTGGCCCGGCCGGGTGCAGTGGCTCACGCTTGTAATCCCAGCACTTTGGGAGCCCGAAGCAGCAGATCACCTGAGCTCAGGAGTTCAAGATCACCCTGGGCAACATGGTGAAACCCTATCTTTACTAAAATACAAAAGATTAGCCGAGTGACATGGCGCTTATCTGCAGTCCCAGCTACTCAGAAGGCTGAGACACGAGAATCACTTCAGCACCAGAGGCGGAGGTTACAGTGAGCCAAGATCCCGCCACTGCACTCCAGCTTGGGCTACAGAGTGAGACTCTGTCTCAAAAAAAAATAAAAAATTTGCTGGCCCTTAGGCTTGTCATCACCTCCTCAGATAGGCCTCCCCCGACCACTCTAGCTTGCCTGGGGAGCAGGGACAGAGCTTTGATGTGAATGGAAGTTGGAAACCGTGATTGTCCCGGCTGTGATTGGTTAGGTTATGGAATCCAACCCGGCCATGTTGTTGAGGCTTCAACAGGGCTCCGTCGGTCACAGGTCTTGCAAAAAACCAAGCCTTCCATGTCATAGCCAACCAACAGGAGCTCTCTCTGGCTCACTTGCTGTAGTGAACACCAGAGGGAACCAAAGCCAGGCCTTTGAGGAAGAAGGGTGAGGAGAGACGTGGATGTTTCCCATAAAAGAGTAAACATGAACTTTCACTTTCTCTTGGCCTCAAGGCAGGTATGAACAGCAATACCAAAACACTGAAACAGCATTACTTCCACAAACAACTCACCCTGATAGAGTCGCATTCCTCAAAAAGAATGGTTTTAAAATTCCACAAGGTTGAGCAGTAATGGTGAGGGAAACACGAGAGGGGAAGGCCTGTGAGCTCATCCTGTGCCAGGAGGGGCCCGCAGGAAGTCCAGGCCCTGCCCTCAGTGACAGCAGGACTCCACCACTCATTCTGGAAGCCAAAATAAAGAAGGGGCGTGGACGCGGGGTTGGTGGGGAGAAAGCTGCTTACCTCACAAAGAAGGAAACTAAAACTACCACAAATGTGAACTGTGGCTCTGTGAGTGGAGCCAAGGGGAGCGGGATTTCCTCTTGCTGTTCAGGAACAAGGGTTTCCTGAGGCCGGTCTCTGGGCCATATAGAGCCCTCCATTTCTGCCTGCACGTGGCTTCATCCTCAGAGGAGCTTCAGAAAGAAATGAGGCTCTAGTATTCAAAAGTTCCCATTAGCCTTTACCTTTGAAAATCCATTTTGAAAGGACCGATGAGGCCGGGCATGGTGGCACAAGCCTGTAATCCCAGTACTTTGGGAGGCTGAGGTGGGCAGATCACTTGACGTCAGGAGTTTGAGACCAGCCTGGCCAACATGGTGAAACCCAGTCTCGACTAAAAACACAAAAATTAGCCAGGCATGATGGCAGGTGCCTGTAATCCTAGCTACTTGAGAGGCTAAGGTGGGAGAATCACTTGAACCCAGGAGGCAAAGGTTGCAGTGAGCGAGATCACACCATTGCACTCTAGCGTGGGCGATGAAGTGAGACTGCACCTCAAAAAGAAAAAAGACGGATGAAAACTTGACACGTATAACTATTAACCATGCCTTGAATTATACACCCCAGGAATGATGAGCACTTCTCAAGCAAGAAACAAGCAGTTATTTTACAAACTGTATATATAGTAAAAATTCTTCCATGGAAGCGTGTCGTCCCATCTTTGAATACCACAACTCAAGTGTCTAGGTTTGAGGTTTACCAAAGCACTGGGCTTTGAGAAGAGAGCATGTATTTTTATTTTTATTTTTTTATTTATTTTATTTATTTATTTATTTATTTTTTTTGAGACGGAGTTTCGCTCTTGTAGCCCAGGCTGGAGTGCAATGGCGCGATCTTAGCTCACCACAACCTCCGCCTCCTGGGTTCAAGCAATTCTCCTGCCTCAGCCTCCTGAGTAGCTGGGACTACAGGCACGTGCCACCATGCCCAGTTAATTTTTGTATTTTTAGTAGAGACGGGGTTTCACCATGTTGACCAGGATGGTCTCGATCTCTTGACCTCGTGATCCACCCGCCTCGGCCTCCCAAAGTGCTGGGATTACAGGCGTGAGCCACCGCGCCCGGCCCTTGTTTATTTTTTAAAGACAGGGTCTCACTGTTGCTCAGGCTGGAGTGCAGTAGCACAATAATAGTTCAATGCAGCGTCAAATTCCTGGGCTCAAACAATCCTTCCTCCCACCTCAGCCTCCTGAGTAGCTGGAACTAGAGGCATGCACCACCACACAGGGCTAACTTTTTAAAGTTTTTTGTAGAGTCAGGAACTTGCTGTGTTTCCCAGGCTGCTCTTGAACTCCCGAGCTCAAGTGATCCTCCTGCCTCAGCTTCTCAAAGTGTTAAGATTACAGGTGTGAACCACTGTGCCCAACCAGGAGGAGACTATTGATTGATGCACATGTGACTATCATGCACCAGCATGGACCAGCCTTGACTAAGTCTGGCTCCTAAAAATGAGTTCATAAACCAAGAGTCTCTTTTGGTAATCAATGAAAATGATAAATGGGCTGAGAAACTGCCCATTAAGTAGGAAAACGACAGTATTGAATTCTTTTTTCATCTGGAGAAATGAGTTGAAGAAAAAGCCCACAGAGGCTGATGGGGCTTTGGGGAGGAGAGACTTGATAAGTGTCATTAAATACATAACAAGTTACGTGAAAAATGGTAAGCAAGATTTTTTAAATCCACAGGGAGAAAGTGAGAAAATGTACTTAACTAGCCATTCAGTCACCTAACCCAGTGTTTCCCAACTTTTTGGTACCAGGGATTGGTTTCCTAGAAGAGTTCTTCCACGGGAGCAGCAGGCAGGGATGGCTTCAGGATGAATCTGTTCCACTGCATATCATCAAGCATGAGTTAGAATCTCATAAGGAGTGCACAACCTAGATCTCTCGCATGTGCAGTTCACAATAGGGTCTGCACTCTCATGAGAATCTAATGCCACCGCTGATCTGGCAGGAGGCAGGGCTCAGGCAGTGATGCTTACTGGCACTGCTCACCACCTGCTATGAGGCCTGGTTCCTAGCAGGCCACAGACCGGTACCAGCTCATGGCCCAAGGGTGGGGTACCCCTACCCTGAGGACCCCTGCCTTAACTCATTTTGCACACTCCCTTCCCCCAACTACTGTCCTGTGTTTCAAAAGCTATTTGGAGAATCGTGAAGTTTGCTTGTGCTTCAAACCATGTAAAACTCATTCTAGGACTTTATCTCTGTAGCTGTCATTTTTCAAAATGGCTGCCATGTAGCTATTGACCACTGTTGAACAGAAATAAGATCACTAGTAAAATACAGGATTTCATATGAGTAGACACATTATCTTAGCTATCACAGCTATCCTTGATAGTCCCCTAGCCACCATGGCCAAGGTCACCAGCACCCTGTAAAAATGCTGATAATCAGGCATCAAAGATTTTGAGAATTTTCTAGATTCTCTCACATTACACTTGCTTCGAGCCCTCTCTCTCTCTAGTCCTGCTTCCTAAAATGCCATTCTGTTCTGCCAAACCTAGAGTCTTCCCACAGTCTCTGGGTGGATTACTCAGTTGTCCTGAGATGCTGGTTTTGTTTTTTCTTCCAGCCCTGGTTCATTTGCTGCCTCACCTTCAGTTTCATATTTTACAGCCTAAGGGCAAATACTACCCAACGTTACTGATCAGCTCCAACACCACAGCTCAGCTCCCTGAAGAAGTCTCCCCTTCTCAGCAGAGCACGGTGGCTCATGCCTGTAATCCCAGCACTTTAGGAGGCTGAGGTGGGCAGATCACAAGGTCAAGAGATGGAGACCATCCTGGTCAACATGTGAAACCTCGCCTCTACTAAAAATACAAAAATTAGCTA
Source organism: Alouatta palliata (assembly GCA_004027835.1). Lineage (NCBI taxonomy): Eukaryota > Metazoa > Chordata > Mammalia > Primates > Atelidae > Alouatta > Alouatta palliata. The sequence continues at coordinate 13,631 of PVKV010023948.1, forward strand.
CATGTGGTGGCACACACCTGTAGTCCCAGCCACTCGGGAGGCTGAGGCAGGAGAATTGCTTGAACCCAGGAGGCAGAGTTTGCAGTGAGCCGAGATCATACCACTGTACTCCAGTCTGGTGACAGAGTAAGACTCTGCCTAAAAAAAAGAAAAAAAAAGGCTCCTCTTTTCTGGGAGGAGAAAACCAGCTCTCTGGCCATTTGTTGTACTGTTTTCTGGTCCAAAATATGTGAATCAATTAAAAGTTGGTACCCATAGTTTTTAATATTGGTATGATTTTCATGCAGTAACTTTACTTTAAGGGGTCTCTATCCTAAATGCTTAGGGGTGTCTATCCCAGATTGCCAAATGCTAACAAAAGGTAAGGAAGACCTAGCCAGATCTCCCAAATGACACTCTTTGCAGCAAGTCATGTTAGCATATTACAAAAAAACAAGATTTCATGGTCAAGAAAGTGGCATAAATGCTACGTTTAAATTTATTATACCTAAAACAGTACCTGGCGCATAATAGGTATACAGTAAGTATTGTTGATTGAATGCACGAACTAAATACAACTCTACAAGACTTCTCAGAAACTTTAATGTTCTGGTGTGCACTATAAATCTCTAAGGAAGTAATAATTTTCTTAAAACCTGCCCAAGGGATCTCACTCTTATTTTTCACTGGACACCAAGTATCATCTCATGAAACACTGTTATGCAGAGGAACTTAGTGTGAGAAATGCTGATCCAGTTTCTTCTCCTCCAAGGTGATACATTCACTACACTCTAGCCAGTAATATATTTTGACCCAAAGCTACTTTAAAAAAAAATTTTTTTAAGATGGAGTCCTGCTCTGTCAGCCAGGCTAAAGTGCAGTGGCATGATCATATCTCACTGCAACCTTCACCTCCCAGGTTCAAGCAATTCTACTGCCTCAGCCTCCACAGTAGCTGGGATTACAGGTGCATGTCACCACACCTGGCTAATTTTTTTTTTTTTTTTTAGTAGAGACAGGGTTTCATCATATGGGACAGACTGGTCTCAAACTCCTGACCTCGAGTGATCCACCTGCCTTGGCCTCCTACAGTACTGGGATTATAGGCATGAGCCACCACACCTTGCTAAAATATTTTTAACTATTTATTATAATCAAGTATATTTTCATCAAAATCATGAGAGAGAGCTTCCCGCATGTGCATAAACCTTTCCATAGAATTCTCCAAAAGATCCCAATAGAAGAGGATTATTGGCCCTTTAGAGAAGTCATATGCACCAAAGATCTTGTGTGATTGGTTGAATCCCCCAAAATAGAAGCTTTTTGGTCATTTGTTGTGTTGTTTTCTGTTCCAAAATACTTGAATCAAATAAAATTTGGTATCCATGGTGTATTAGTCTGTTCTCATGCTGCTAATAAAGATATACCTGAGACTGGGCAATTTATAAATAAAACGAAGTTTAATGGACTCACAGTTCCACATGCCTGGGGAGGCCTCACAGTCATGGCCGAAGGTGAAGGAGGAGCAAGTCACATTTTACATGGCAGCAGGCAGGAGGGCATGTGCAGGAGAACTCCCTTTATAAAACCATCAGATTTGCTGAGACTTATTTACTACCATGAGAACAGCATGGGAAAAACCTGTTCCCATGATTTAATTACCTCCTACCAGGTCCCACTCATGACACATGGGAATTATGGGAGCTAAAATTCAAGATGAGATTTGGATGGGGACACAGCCAAACCTTATCATTCCACCCCTGGTCCCTCCCAAATCTCATGTTCTCACATTTCAAAAACAATCATGTTTTCCCAACAGTCTCCCAAAGTCTTAACTCATTTCAGCATTAACTCAAAAATCCAGTCCAAAGTTGCATCTGAGACAAGGCAAGTCCCTTCTGCCTATTGGCCTGCAAAATCAAAAGCAAGTTAGTTATTTCCCAGATACAATAGGGGTACAGGCATTGGGTAAATACACCCATTCCAAATGGGAGAAATTGGCTAAAATGAAGGGGCTACAGGCCCCATGCAAGTCTGAAAACCAGCAGGGCAGCCAAATTTTAGAGCTCCAAAATGATCTCCTTTGACTCCATGTCTCACATCCAGGTCAAGCTGATGCAGGAGGTGAGCTCCCATGGTTGTAGGCAGCTCTGCCCCTGTGGCTTTGCAGGGTACAGCCTCCCACCTGGCTGCTTTCACAAGCTGGCATTGTCTGCAGCTTTTCCACGTGCACAGTACAAGCTGTCAGTAGATCTACCAGTCTGAGGTCTGGAGAATGATGGCCCTCTTCTCACAGCTCCACAAGGCAGTTCCCCAGTATAACTTTGTGTGCAGGCTCACACCCCACATTTCCCTTCCACACTGCCCTAGCAGAGGTTCTACATGAGGGCCCTGCTTTTGCAGCAAACTTCTCCCTTGCAGCAAACATCCAGGCATTTCCATACATCCTCTGAAATCTGGGTGGAGGTTCCCAAATCTCAACTCTTGACTTCCATGCACCCACAGGCTCAACACCACTTGGAAGCTGCCAAGGATTGAGGCTTGCACCCTCTGAAGTCACAACCCAAGCTGTATCTTGGCCCCTTTTAGCCATGGCTGGAGCAACTGGTATTCAAGGCACCAAGTCTCTAGGCTGCACAGAACAGGAAGGCCCTGGACCAACCCCACAAAACTATTTTTTCCTCCTAGGCATCCAGGCCTGTGATGGGAAGGGCTGCCATGGGAAGGTCTCTGACATGTCCTGGAGACATTTTGTCTTGGCAATTAACACTTGCCTCCCTGTTACTTATGCAAATTTCTGCAGCCAGCTTGAATTGCTCCTCAGAAAATGGGTTTTTCTTTTCTATCACATTGTCAGACTACAAATTTTCCAAACTTTGGCGCTTTGCTTCCTTTTAAACATGTTCCAATTCCAAACCATATCTTTGTGAATACACAAAACTGAATGCTTTACAGCACCAAGTCACCTCTTGAACACTTTGCTGCTTAGAAATTTCTTCTGGCAGATGCCCTGTCACGTCTCTCAAGTTCAAAATTCCACAAATCTCTAGGGCAGGGGCAAAATGTGCCAGTCTCTTTGCTAAAACATAGCAAGAGTCACCTTTATTCCAGTTCCAACAAGTTCCTCATCTCCATTTGAGGCCACCTCAATCTGTACTTTATTGTCCATATCATTGTCAGCATTTTGGTCAAGCAACTCAGCAAGTCTCTAGGAAGTTCCAAACTTTTCCACATCTCCCTGTCTTCTGAGCCCTTCACACTGTTCCAACCTCTGCCTGTTACCCAGTTCCATAGTCACTTCCACATTTTCAGGTATCTTTCCATCAGCACCCCACTACCTAATACCAATTTACTGTATTAGTCCATTCTCATGCTGCTAATAAAGACATACCTAAGACTCAGTAATTTATAAAGAAAAAGAGGTTTAATGGACTCACAGTTCCACATGGCTGGGTAGGCCTCACAATCATGGCAGAAGGTGAAGAAGGAGCAAGTCAAATCTTACATGGCAGCAGGCAAGAGGGCATGTGCAGGGGAACTCTCCTTTATAAAACCATCAGATCTCATGAGCCTTATGCACTATCACAAGAACAGCATGGGAAAAACCTGCCTCCATGGTTCAATTACCTCCCACCAGGTCCCTCCCACAACATGTGGAAATTATGGGAGCTACAATTCAAAATAAGTTTTGAGTGGGGACACAGCCAAAGCATATCACACAGTTTTTAATAACAGTTTGGTTTTTATGTAGTAGTTTTATTTTAAGGGGCATCTATTCTAGAGGTTTAACTATCAAATAACATTTAACATAGCTGAGCCTCTGTGTCCCATGCATCTGTGAGACATTCACCTCTGCCTGCCTTCTGTGGATGCCAAGAAAATGCACCAACCAATAGATATTAAAAAAACCTGAAGCTTTTCATGCATCCTGTGACCCATGTGTATTCACAACTATTTATAACAATATTACAATATTGTTATAAATAGTTGTGAATACACATGGGTCACAAAAGTTACTCAGAAATAACTTACCAAAAGCAGAAAGGAAATATTAAGTTGAAATGCCCTCACAATGCCCAGAAAAGAAATTCCATGGTTTATGCCTTGAAATTTACAATCTTCCTCATTGTAAGCAACTTCTATATCATCACTCAGAGCCAATTTACTTTTATATCACACATAATTCTAACAATTTTAAGAATTTGTGTAAAAGTACAAAAATAAGTTTAAAATTCTAAGAGATAAAATTAAAAAAAACTGGCAGCCTGGGGCTCTTCAGCATGATGGACAAATGTCTCTATTGTGATAATCTACTTAACTCCCTGTCCTGGCACTTTTTTTATTTTTATGGCTGTGGTCACTATCACTTTACACCTGTAGTCTAAGAGATCTCTCAAATCTGGAAGCAATCTACCTTGGTGAGGACAGACAGAAAGGTATGACTCAATGGCCCAGCATCATGCTGGTTTTACAGAGTCCTGCCCTAACAGTAGCACCCTCATTCAACATTCAACTTCTGCCACATTCTGCAGATATAGTCCTGCATTGTACCAATCTGGCCCACTTGGAGTCAGTTTGGGGCCAGTCTACCCTAAGGACACTCTAATTCAAAAGCTAATATATTTTTTCTTTTACACATAATAACTATATTTTTCAAAACTAAAAATTAGTACATAAAGTCTAATGACAAATCATTTTCTGACTTATGAGTCACACTCAGTGGTATACTTAACAAATTATTTTATTGAAGCAAAATTCATGTAAAAAATGGATTTAGCTATACATGTATACACAACCAGCTATGCAATTTTTAATCATTATAAGTTGAAACTTTCTTTAAAAATCTGAGTTATGTGACAACCTTTATTCCATTACCTATAAGCATTCGTATTTGCTAATTGAATTAACTTTATTTCTGTATGCTTTGGGGATATTTTTGTATAAGAAAACATGTTCACTTCTGTAGAACTGTTGGTAATTCTTAGAGAGAAGACCTAACACAATTAGAAAAATTATTTCTACTATAAGTGGCCTTCAATTAGGACTAAATCAACATGCATTTTTATATCTTTCTGTATTATTTCTCCATATTAATGATAAAATTTGTATCAACAGCTACCTAATACAATACTGGATTGATTTCTAATTTCTCTCTGAGTAATGATTTGGCAAAGGCTAAATCATAGATTGGGGAAATAAACATTCTTCATTGTTGTTATTTCCTTGATATTACTATTTCTGTTATTTGCTCTGTGGGTCCAAAGATAATGCTTTTAAATTCCTGGTTTAGTGGTAGGGGGTTTTCCCCGTTTTTATTATTGTTAATGTCTGATGTTATTGCCTTTTAAGAAAAAATGGTCTTTAATATTTCTACTTTTACGTTTATTGAGGGGTTTTTGTTACCTAATGAACAGTTTGTAGAACACACACACACACACACACACACACACACACGCACCACACACAAACTTGCTTGGGCATTTTGGATTTTATAGCACTAGGAAAACATGAAGGCTATTTTCTTTATATAAAAAAAAAGTAGTCAATTTCTTTGCTTATAGGCATGTATGTCTCCTTCTCAGGGGAGAAACAATTGTGGCTACTTAGCCAAATCAAACAGTCTGGTTCAGCTCAGAGGCCTTTTATAGTCTGGAAATCTGGGCTACATTTGCCTCATCTGTAAAAATAAAGCACAGAGCAAGAGCTACTGTCAGTTTCAAATGAAATAATGTGTATGCAAGTGTTCTGAGAGGGACTATAAAACTAAAAGCATATTATTACCAATAAGGTAGAGATTCAAGCTAAGCACTATGGTATAAATGTGGTCAGGACATGACGGGTAAAGACTCCCAGGAAGCCTCTGAAGCCCAGGCCTGCCTAATCCTTAAAGCTAAAGAAAGTCACCCCTGTTGGGATGCAAGAGAGACTCAACCTATACTTTTCTGCTTCTGATCCTAGAACTCTGCTCACCCGACCACCCCTGAGGAGAGAAAGTGAAGTGAAATAGATGGTAATAGAAGAAAGCAAGTGTACTCATTCGTATGAGCCTGGCTACATTAATTCTGATCGTTTCCTGAGACAGTCACTTTACCTACAAGTTTGGGTGATCTCTCAACTCTGGAAACAATCCACCTTGGGAAGAATGAGGCAGAATAAAGAGCTTTTATATTGCTCCTGTAAAAACTCAACTTTTATACATATAGCACTACTCAATCTATATTTATATATTACATATAATGAAATATATTATTATATAATTATATAAATTGATCACACTATATTTTGATTTCTCACCTACCTGTCTCCCATATCAGACCATGAGTATCTTAAAGGCAAGGCCCAGGTCTTACTCATATTTTTATTCACAGCTCTGACCGCTGGCACATAGTAGACATTTAATACATGCTTGTTAATTTGAATTCTATGTGACAGATCCTGTTTCAAACACTGAGGGTAAAAAGATGAACGAGGCTGGGCGCAGTGGCTCACGCCTGTAATCCCAGTACTTTGGGAGGCCGAGGTGGGCAGACCATGAGCTCAGGAGATCAAGACCATCCTGGCTAACACGGTGAAACCCTGTCTCTACTAAAAATTCAAAAAATAGCTGGGCATGGTGGTGCATGTCTGTAATCCCAGCTACTGGGGAGGCTGAGGCAAGGAGAATTGCTTGAACCAGGGAGTCAAAGGTTGCGATGAGCCAAGATTGCACCACTGCACTCCAGCCTGGTGACAGAGACTCTGTCTCAAAAAAATAATAATAATAATAATAAATAAAGATGAATGAGACAATGGCCTTGCCTTCAAGGAGTTCACAATTATGCATTATCAGTTATCCCAGACTCATTAAATAAGCCTAGAATGTACTCATTCCCCTTTCTTGTTTTCTTTGTTCTTTTCAGCCAACGGAGTTTTCCTGTAGGTTTCATGCCCTTCACTCACTGCCACTCTTAATTTCAGTAGAATGTTTTTATAATTGTCCTTATCTGCCATGCTGATCTTTACTCTGCATTGTTTAAAAAACATTTTCTTTGGTACAGTGAGCAACTACAGTTTAAAAGTTTGGCATGAAGTTGTCACCAGATATCTCATTTGTTTCCATCTCATGGCGTGAGAGTTTCACTTCCATCCAGTATAAACACAAGGGCTGGGTCTGACTAGCTTTTAACTCATCAGCTGAGTTGTGTAACCAACCCTTTGTTTTAAGCAACAGAAGGACCAAGGGGCACCATTCCTGTGCCGTGCTTAGGGCATCAGTTGACCTTAACCCAGCCCTGGTCCTTTCATTGCTTGTTGCTAACACTGGTGAAAGGCTTGTTGCAGAAACATAACAAATCTCGTCTTTAAAAACAGACATCTTGGTTATCTTCTGCAACCTGGCCTCAGTCTACCTGCTCAGCTTTTTTTCTTTCAAGTATCCATCCTGTGGTCCATCCCTGTTGACACTCTCTTTCTCCCAAGATCACTCCTCTACACCATATACATGTCCCTCACCATCCTGTTCACTTATCTAGAGTCTACAACTTAGAAGACTCAGCTTTAGTCCCTCCTCCTCCATAAGACCTGTTTGGAGAATGTCTAGAACTCATAGCGAGTATATTATCCAGTGGCTCATGAATTCTCTTGGATTACTCTTAAATGTTTATTATATTTTATTTTTATTTTTAAAATAGAGACAGGGTCTTACTGTGTTGCCCAGGCTGGTCTCAGACTCCTGGCCTCAAGCAATTCCCCAACTTTGGCCTCCCAAAGTGGAGGGATTACTGGTGTGAGCCACTGCACCCAGTCTGCTCTTAAATGTCAATATATATCATTATACGTTAACCCCCAGTTATAAGGCCAGTTCCTGGAGGTCTCAATCTGTGTTTTTTAGTACAGGGAAACATGAGCAGTAGGTGTACAATAAACGTTTGTAAAAACTGTTCTTGGGATTTCTGTTATTCATAGAACCACCACCTCTCCTCATTTTCCTCCTCCCCAGATCACAAATCATTGCCATCAGCCTTTAATCCAAATTCAGGTAGATCCAAGAGTCTTCTCTCAGTATTTCCCACTTAGGGACAAGTCTACTAGGTGGAGGACATCCCCAAGAAAGTTTGAAAAAAGTTATTTGTGGGAACTTTGAATCTGGCACTTTCCTTTACGTGTCCTCCTGAAGAGCAGTGGAGAGTTTCTCTTCCTTCTTAACGTAAGGTTCTCTCCTGTCATTCAACAAATGAAGGATGGTAGCCTGAAGGAGGAACCAAGAAGAACCTAAAGGAAGTCTCAATATCTCAAGAATCTATATTCAGCAGAACTGTGTCTCCACAGCCATAGCAGGGACGGTTGACCTGAGCAAAGTGAGTAAGGAAATGAGTTTGCAGTAGTGCAGAATGATAACAATGAACCTCAGCTGCCACTGTATGCATACCATGAGCCACCAAGCACGTCACATTACAGCTATGCCTTCATCTAATCCTCGAAACACCCCATGCCAGCAGGACTATAATTATCCCCATTTAACAGAGGAGCAAATGGGGCTCAGACTGCTTAGGGACAGCAAAGCCTGACTTCAGAGTTTGTTAACCACTACAACACACTGAGTGAGACTTTTCTAACCACTACTGAAGCTCAATCCAAAAAATGAAAATGGATTCACCATGACCCATGTATTCTTTATAATCATGAATTGATTCTGAAGCTAAGTTTTCCAAAAATGGCTCTGAATACATTTTAAAGTATTTAGGCTTATTATGTCCAAGTAAGCTCTGAGGATTATAGAATAAAATTATTACATGAAAGACACACCATCACCAACTGCCTACTTTGGCCAATCCTGCAAGCCTCATCATCCACAGGCAGAAAAATTAATCTACTCAACTGGGCAGAACAGAGCAGAGCAGTGCTCCAAGCGAGCCATTTCGACCCAGCCAGTGATCCAAACTTGACTTCTGGAATCTAATTGCCTTTACTGTAGACATGATGAACGGGACCGAAGACATGAAGATAGCATCTCGTTATGAGTCATTCAGCTGCTAGAAGGGGGGTGACTGACAACTGGAAGTTTTTGGCTCAGTGTTCTAGAGCAATGTTTTAAAAACTCATTAGCTATCTGTTGGATCAATTTAATGAGTAGTAACCAACATGACAGAAATAAAAAGGAAATAGGAAAGAAAAAGAAGAGGGGTAGAGGAAGGAAGGAAGGGAAGAGAAAGAGGAAGAGGAAGAGAAAGAAAGGAGGTAGGGAGGGAGATAGGGAAAGGAAAAGGGAAAAGGGAAGGGAAGGAAGGAAAGGGAAGGAAGGGAGGAGGGAGGAAGGAAGGAAGGAGGGAGGAAGAAAGAAGGGGAAAAGAGAGAGACAAAGTGAATTTCATACAGTATGAGGAAGTACTGTTTTGTGAAACAACTTTTGTTTGGAATAATGATTTAATATACATATTTACAGGAACACGATGTAAACATGAATTTCTTACTGTGATTGCAGTCCAAAAACACCGAGAAGCACCGGCCTTGATCTTCAAAGTAAAAAAATTCTTTTAAACGCAGACTATCAGATTTCCACAATTGTTGGACTAAGTGGGAAACACTTCCAAAGTTTTTGTTTCTACAAACCTAACAGCTCACTGTACAAATTTGAGAACAGTCTTTGAGGTTTTTTCACTGTGTCTTGAAGGTTCTCTCCCAATCCTTAATCCTCAATCCAAGGAGGAGACAGAGAAACACAAGTGATCATTTCTTAAATACCTTTTCTTAACCACTTAAGAAGGCTTCAGATCTTAAATTTCTGCTCATTTTAGGGTTGTGCACTGGGTTTTGGGTACAGACTCCTGGTGAACCTATGCTGAGCAAGTGTCCCCACTCTGTTCTTCCATTGCAACTTCACCATGCAGAGATGTCACAATCTCATCATCTGTCTCTCACCAAATTGTGAGTCCCTCGCTCCTGGAATGGTTTTGTATCCCTGCATTCCCACAACTCAGTGCCTTATATGTAGTTTTAGGCACTTCCTAAATGTTTGTGAATTTAAAAATGAGCAAATCTGCTATCTTTTAAAGGTCCACTAGGTGATGTACCACATTTAAATTTGTTAACTTCTTTCAGTAACCAGAGGGTTAATGACATTTGCTTGCATGGTACATGTCTGGCTTTGAAATTAGAACTCCTCCTCTTGCGATTACCATGATTAAGTAAAGGTCTCCAAGTTATAGTGAAGGATCTGGAAGATGTGTGTTCCAATCCCATAAATGGCAGATTCCAGTGAGAGCTGCCCAGAGGATGTTTATTTGCATTAGAAGACAAAGAACACCAGGGAGAAGAAGAAGAATTACATTTGGGACAGACTCCTGAGCAAAGTGAAAGGGAGTGAAGGCAAGCCCAGTTTCTCAGAGAGAACCCCCCACCCTCAGAGGGATCAGGAACAGATTCAGAAGCCAGAGAAGATTCTGGAATGCCACAATGGAAACCAAGTGAAGGTTAGTGAGGAGAGACATTTCCAAGGGGTACCTGCTTGATGCCACTAAGCTGTACCCTAACTTTGCTCCAAGTGAAGTTAGTACCAATCCTTGACAGAGAGGGTGATTAGAAATGGAGTCTATATGGCATCCTTTCTGTGCTAATTCAAGATATGTAACACTGGAGGGGAGGGCCTATCTCCTCTCAGTCCGCTAAGTGTGAACTTTCCCAGCAATAATGTCCTCACAGAGATGGCTTTAAGGTTCATCCTTAGGACAGAGGACACCGTGGCAGTAGCAGCTCCTGCTCAGACTCTGCAGAGACGGAGTATGGAGCCTACAGCAGCCACAGAAAGACTCGAAAAGGCATCAAGAAGAGCGATGGAGACTCTCAGATTGAGGAAAGGAGAATCCTGAGATGAATACTGTTGCTATAGGGGCAGAAAGGGAGTGATCCCTTTCCTCCCATCACAAAGGCTCACAGCCAACACCCCATAACAACAACAACAACAAAAACAGGTTAACAAGAAAGGCATAACCGAGTTATTACATGCACACATGTGCGTAGGAGTCATACAAAATATGAACTCAAAGAGGGCTGGATGGTTGAGGCTTAAATTCCCTCTTCATAGAAGAGAGGAAAATAGGGTAGTAAATAGACCCAATGCTAGGTCAATGGTTAGTAAATAATTTTCTTTGGGAAGGTGACGGGAAAAACTGCACAGAAACAAAGGTTATTTTATTATGTAGCAAAAGACCCCCAAGTTATTTCTCAGAGCTGACCTTAGAAGAACAAAAGAAAAGTCTGTCTGGGCATGGTGACAATTCCATTTCTTCTCTTCTCTGGCGGTTAATCTTTCCTGGTTATTTGATGAGATTACTGGGGAAGGGGTTTAAGACAATTGCAAGTCTTTTTTTTCTTTCTTTTGAGACACAATCTCTATCACCCAGGCTGGAGTGCAGTGATGCGATCTCAGCTCACTGCAACCTCCACCTCTTGGATTCAAGCAATTCTCCTGCCTCAGCCTACCAAGTAGCTGGGATTACAGGCATGTGCCACCATTCCCAGCTGATTTTTGTATTTTTAGTAGAGACGGGGTTTTACCATGTTGGCCAGGCTGGTCTGGAACTCCTGACCTTGGGTGATCTACCCACCTTGGCCTCCCAAAGGGCTGGGATTACAGGCATGAGCCAGCACGCCCAGCCAGTTCTTTTGGAAGAAGTTTTCCTCAGTCAGGTAAGAGAATTCCAGAAAGAGCCCCTCCTTGCACTTCAGGTGAAAGAACAAGACAAGGTTGGAGGGACCTTGGTTCTGAGGCAGCTTCTAAGGCCCCTCAGTGTGTCCAAGCACCAGTCTTTGAGGTACTACTTTCTGAGCCCCATCGTTGAGAAGCTGTGCAAAGTTGAAGTTAGCTTTCATTCCTGTCACCTTTATTAGTGAACTCAGTCTGACCTTTCCAAGCTGACGTGGTGTGTCAAAAAATAGGGCCCCTCAGCACTGTGGAAAATCCTTCAACACAAATCAGCCTTTTTCCAGATAGTTCAGATATCTGCCAGTCTAACTCTGGGAAGCTCACTTATGTCCAGGAAATGTGTTGGTGAGTCAGGCCCTCTAAGCATAATTTCATTATTAGAAAATGTTACTATTCTATGAGGAACTATAAATCTGGACTCTGTACCTCCTGGCCTATTTTAACTTTAGAATATGGGATTCCATGGTGCAATGCACACTTCTGTATGAAGCCACAGAAATCCCTTCTGAAATTTCAGCTGGGCAATACTCTTTTGTTTCTATTTTGTTATCACATTAATTAACTGAGAACTTGTATCAAAACTTCTAGGAAATTTTTAAACATTGTATAACTGCTGAAAGAGACTTACACAAAGCAATAGTGCCATCGACTCATGGTTTCCAAAAGGAGGGACAAAAACCAGACTCCTTATTTCTTAAGAATAATCTATCCATTAAAATGTCATCTGCTTGTTCCGTTAAAGACCTTTGATGCTTCATGATGTATTAGCTCTTCGGAAGTGGAGTCTCTCCTTATGTTAAAAGAAAGAGACAACATTAGGGCCTTATGTTTTTAAGATTTTAATTTCTATGCTGCATGTTAGAATGGAAAATTACTAAAAACAGCTATAATACCTGCCATTTATTCTGTATTTACTATGAGTTAAGTGCCTCATGTGCAATATCTTATTTAATTTTCAAAATGATCCTAGCAGCAAAGCTGACACTCAACTAGTACACAACAGTAGATTGTTAAACTACACAAGTATTTCTTTACTGGTTGGTATATACTCACTGCCCTGACACCACTGAGTAACAGCCCCCTCCCACCCATGCATACATATTCTACCGTTACCTTTCCACTTCCAGGATTGTTTCACGATCCAGGACTAAAGTGTTAATGCCAGTGACTGTTGTGATTGATCAGTGACCATCCTGTACCTGTGGCCAACTATCTCTAATGTCACCCTTGCCTGTGGAGCAGATATGGTTATCTTTATTTGGAGATGAGGAACTAGAAGCTTTAAGGAGTATGACAGACTCTATTTTCCAAAATTGGCTAAAAATAATTTCCAGTCATACATGCTTTTCAAGAAACTTGTTGATTTCCTATCAAGAACTGAAGTCTATCTCCCATCTCCTAGAAATTGGGTGAGCTCATGTAGCTGTCTCAGAGAATAGGATGTGGCAGAAGTGATGTAGGACTTCTGCAGCTAGGTTAGCAAAGGCGATAACAGTTTTCACTGTTATCTCTCCAGAGATCTCTCTCTACAAACACCTGCTGGTGGATTACAATCAACATGTAGAAGTCCAAGCTTCAAAAAGAGTCATGTTGAGGTTCTCTGGCCAAAAGCCTCAGCTGAGGTCCCAGACACGTGAGTGAATGAGCCTTTAGATGATCTCAGCTCCCAGCTGTTGAGTTGCTACTCAACCTTTGAAATTTCCACCTAAGGCCCCAGACATTTTAGTACAGTGACAAATTGCCCTGCTATGCCTTGTCTAAATTTTTGACCCCCAAATTTATGAGTATACAATACAGGAGGACTTCATAATGTGGCAACATAATCATAACAGAAAAGTTAAACAGTTTGCCCAAGGTAACATAGCTGGTATGTGGTGAAGCCAAGATTTCAACCTAAAATCATCTGTCTTTGAAAGCAAGCATTCTTAACTACCAGGTGACATTGCTCCTCTGAGTGAAACTCTAAGAGGGAACATGGTAGTGTGAAGATGCTAGCTGGACCATCTTTCAGTTGGATATATGGGGTTGATGAATGGGCCAGGGCGGGCATCATTCTCCATGGTGTTCACTCAGACACCTTTTAGCTCAAGGCTCTGCCATGTGTGGTTTCCCTTCCCAACACAGTCTCCTGGTCCAAGATGGCTGTTCCAACTCTAGTCATCATATCTGCATTCCAGTCATTAGGAAGATTGATAGAAGAGAAGAGCAGGCACCCCTATTTTCTAGAAAACGTTCTGAAAGGCACAGACTCTATTAGCTTATATCCCACTGTTCAGAACTTAGTCACATGGCGCATCCAGCTGCAAGTAATGTTGGGTGATCATGTATCCAGCTAGAAACTAGGGGCATATTTCCCTAGATTCTAGAATCTAAGAAAACAGCTCTGATATTGGAACAATTGGCAATCTCTGCCATAGAAAAGAAAGGCGATTTGGTAGAAAATGAATGTTTCCAATTGGGAGCCATAATAATCCCTCACTTTCTTTACTTCCCCCAACACTTTAAAAAATTATTCATCATCTATTACTAAATATCTTCTAGAGGACTTAAACTGATTTAATTGTAAGAGTTTTTGGATACCTTGAGACAACAGAAATCTCCTAACTGTGTTCCAAGGGTAGATTTGCCAAGAAAACAATCTGAGTTCAAACGACTATGGCCCACCATACTCCAGAAGAATGAAAACACTAGGCAGATGAAGAATCCAACAAGAAAAAAACTGTGTCCTGTTTAGACACCATACACAGAAAGCCACACAGAAAACCTGGTTCAGAAATAAAGCTTATGGTGAACTTTGCAAGAATCCATTTCCAGTGAGCATTCCAAGAAATGCATTCCAAGATGCATTTCTTCCCTCTTAAGTGTATCTAGAGTATTTCAGATGATGCCTGCTTAGATGGCTACACTAATGAACTGATTTCTCTGATTACTCCCTGAAATTGGAATGTCTATTCTCTTTTTACTTCCAAGAACCTTCCCAACATGAAAAATATTTGGATGGCAGGAGGTGGAAATCACAGCATCCCTTGGAGCAAACACACCATTTAAACTTCTTATCACAAGACATTTTCCTGTGCTTGAGGACTTAGTCATAAAAATTCTTTAAAGAAGGAAACTGAAATGCAGTAACCAATGGTAGTGAGTTTAAAGGAAGGAAAATTACAGCATCCCCACATCACAAATCTGGCCTATATCATTTTGATGTTTGGGCTGAAAATGTGTTACTATGTAAGTGAATAAAACAGAAATCAAATAAGGCTTAATAATAGCGAGATATGGCTACATATGAAATGATCAGTTAGCACACACACAAAAAAAGCAGAACCTTCTCTCTAAATTCAAATCTATCTGACCTTAGAGATGTTTCCAACTTGTTTCCACAAGAAAAGGGATTACAGCTTACCTAGAATATTCCACCCAGGCCTTCAGAATGAGCTTGGGAAAGAATATGTAACAAGAAGGCCTGATCCTGTGAATTTCTCTCTGGTATTTGATCCTGAAATTAACCTGGGCAGGAGCTCTGAGACCTGTACTCTATGATGAGAAAGGGGTGGGCGACTGCATAGGAGAAGAGGGGACATTTGTGTGTGGAAAAATTTTACTATGACTATTTCCCTCAGCCACATGTACAGCCCACTTAAGTAAAATAAAAGTAGCTTGAGTTTGCATAGTATTTTGTGATGTGCAAATAGGTCTCACAAACATAACCTTTACCCCTCGATAAGGCTCTTTGCAGCTTGTAGGAAGGCATGATTGATTATAGAATTCTAACCAAGAAAACTAAGATTCAGAGCACTTGCAATTTGCCAGCTGGTGAGCAGTGACCAAGCCAGGTCTTCTGCTGCTAAGTAGGTTACTCTCTCCACTACATCACTGCTATGGTTTGAATGTCCCCTCCAAAACTCATGTTGAAACTTAATCCCCAGAGTATTATGGCAGTTCTAAGAGGTAGGGCTTTTAAGAGGTGACTGAATCATGAGGGCTATGCCCTCACTAATGAATACATCCATTTACTGATTAATTAATGGGTTAATAGATTAATGGGTTGTCATGGGAGGGAAACGGGTATCTTTATAAAAGAGGAAGAGAGACCTGAGTAAGCACTTTCACAAATGAGCATGCTGTCCCCTTGCCATGTGATACCCTGCACTGCCTTGGAACTCTGCAGAATCCCCACCATCAAGAAGGTTATAAACAACAGAAAACAGACTAAGATAATCACTCCTCTCTCTTTCTGTTTCTAAATCTATCTTTCTCTCTCAATCTCCACTTTCCCAGGAGTCCAGACTGCACAAGCACATACGACATAAGTTCAGAGGTTTTAAAATATGTCCACAAATTCTTCAATGCCCCTCCCTTTAAATGTGAAGCATGGACTGGACTTGGTGACTCACTTCTAACAAATAAGAGATGGTGGAAATGATTAGGTCATGAGTGGCATTGTGGCCTCCTCCCGGCTCTCTCTTGGTTCATTCACTCTGGGGGAAGCCTGTAGGCTCTGCTCACGATGTGATTACTTAAGATATCTTAGGATCCAAACATCGTATTTGAAAAGGATCTGGCAGAGAAGATAATTGACAGATGAAAAGTAGGAGGTTGAATTTTAAAAGAGGTTACATACTTAATGGTTCCAATTCTGACATTCTGGAAATGGCAAAGCTATGGCTACAGTATAAAGATCAGTGGTTGCCAGGGGTTACGGGAGAAGGAGGTAGAGCACAGAGGATTTTTAAGGCAGTGAAACCACTCTGTGTAATACTGTAATGGTAGATGAATGTCAAGATGCATTATACCCACAGAATGTTCAACACCAAGAGTGAACCCTGACATAAACTATGAACTTTGGGTGATAATGACTCTTCAAAAAAGAAATGACTCTATTATCTATGGCTCCATTTTACTCTCTAATGACTCAGAAAATGGAGAGAAACTCCAGATGATGAAAATGGAATATTAATGTGCTTCTTAAGCACATTAATACTTAGCACTGGGAGACCTGCCCATTGCTAAGTATCTGCTTTAGCAAGAGGATCTGGTGTTTCCACCCAAACATATTCTCTAATCCCAGACCCTGGCAGCCTGTGGAACCACCCATCTGGCCCCAGGCAGGGATTTCAGAGACCAGCTGGGTGCTAGGGTGAGACGGGGCTGGTTTGTGTGCTGTAAGACCAGAGCCCAGGGCACTCAGACAGACAAGGTCACATCAACAGCTAGACCAACAATGGAAATGAAGGGCGGGAGCCATGAAAAGGGAGGCAAATCAGACAACAGGGCCAGGAGCATGGAGACCCTCTGAGATGGAAAACTTAAAAGCTGAGACCTTTTTATAAAACATCACTCTCCAATGAGGAGAGAACTGCTAAGGTGCGGCCCTTAAACTGTGCCTTTCTTTCTTGTAGGGCTATTGTAAGCACTTGGTGAAGTCTGTTTAGAACTCTGCTTAGCACATAGTAAATGCTTAACAAAGGTTATTGTTGTTCCTGCTGTTTCTAAACCTAAACAGAAGCTGCAACAGCTTCAAGAAAGGAAATGCCAGAGGAATCCACACACCCCTCAGTGTCAAAGATGCATCTTGACAGCATGTGAGCAACTCTCTAAAAGCATTCTGCTGAGCTGATCCCTTCTGCTTTAGGAGATGGGCATTCCAGCCAAGCCCCCAGAATCCCGCCAGCTACAGTCCTGCCTCACTCCAGGTCTGGAAAGCCATGTGGGTTTAGGGCTGCCCCAGGGTTGAGGCCTCCAGTTCTGTCACAGTATGCACTATGGGAACACCCCACAGCCATACAGTCAAACACAACCCTGGCCCTCAGCATGTGGTCAGCAAGGAAACATTATTTGCTACTTGCAGAAGGAGACATGACCTGAGAAAATCTAGTTGCCGTTATCTCAGGCACTGGCAACCCTGAAGGCTGTATCAATTCCCCCAATTTATTGAAGGAGCTGTTCCTAGGGTTATCTTTAGATTTCCCACTCCAAATGCTTTAGCAAGAAAAGAATTTTGTTGATTAGCAATAAGATGAAACTACTTCTCTTAGTCATCACAGTCATAGAAGGAGGAGCCTTGGCTTGTCAGTAGGAAAGAGAAAATACATGCTATTTAAAAAACAAAAACAAGAGACTTAGATAGCGGTTCCAGGGAATTTTCACTTCCTCCCTGCTGAAGCAGCTTTCCTTATCTTCATCTGTGTTTCCTGTGGCCAGGAGTTGAAGATTCGGAAGTCTGGGGCTCTTTATACCATTCACAATAGAGACCCTCTCTCCTCAAATATTCCTGTGCCAGCATCTGTGTTCTATTCTCAGTTCAGCTGACTTCTAGATTTGGAAGCATCTAGTAATGTCAGTCATTCATTCAGAAATATGATCAAGGACCTCTCATGTGCCAGGTGCTATGCTAGGACCTGGGAGTGAAAAGATGGATAAGACATATTATCTGCTCTCTAGGATACCCGTCTGCCTGGTGGGGTCACAGACATGAGAAAAAAAAAAAAAACCAACTTAGTAAGTTCTGCCAATATAGGACAGTTATATTATTATAGAAATCCAGGAAATATACAGGGTCTATACCCATAATTCATCACCTGATGAATGCCTTAAAGTTTACTCCTGTCTGGGAGAGTTGCATTTTAACAAAAGTGCTAAAAGACAGGAAGACTTTCAAGATGCAAAGGAATTCATCTGTAGGGAAGAAACTTCTTACAAGTAATAAAGATTTGGGGGCAGGGATTTTCCTCACACATTTCACTCCCCTTAGAAGTCAGTCTTAGGACCATGAATCCACTCCCTTTAGAAGTCAGTCTTAGGACCCAAGGTTGTAACTCAAATGCCCCCACCCTCATGCCAAGTATCTTATTAAAAAGACCTGGAACCAACCCAAATGCCCATCGATGATAGACTGGACAGGGAAAATGTGGCACATATACACCATGGAATATTATGCAGCCGTCAAAAACGATGAGTTCGCATCCTTTGTAGGGACATGGATGAACCTGGAAACCATCATTCTCAGCAAACTGACACAAGAACAGAAAATCAAACACCGCATATTCTCACTC
>PVKV010023949.1:0-32246 GCA_004027835.1 Alouatta palliata
AGGAAGGAAGGAAAGAGACATGGAAGGAAGAGAAGTAGGGAGAAGGGAGGGAGAAGGAAAGAGGGAGGGACTGAGGGAGAAGGAAGGAAGGAAGGAAGGAAGGAAGGAAAAATAATTCATAAATAAGAATGATTAAATTAGTTTGCATACCAGGGTGTGCCCTTGGCAGCTGAAGGTGTTCGGGTACCAGAGACCTAAGAGAAAGGGTACAAAAGGGAAGAGAGAAGTGCCGGGGAGACTACTTGTATGAGGGCTTCAGCAGCTTTTTTAACTTACCATTTGATGTTTTTAGCTTTAGAATACTTTCCTCAAATATATATAATAGAAATTAGTAGCCTTAAGTGTGGTCCTCTGATCAACAGCATCTTGGGATTTGTTAGAAATGCAAATTCTCACGACCTTCCCAGATCTACCACACCAGCAACTCTGGGGATAGGGCCCAGCATTCTGATTTTGCAAGCCTTGTTTCTGAGGTGTCCTCAAGTTTGACAACCACTGGTGCAGATAAAAACTGACTTACTTGGGTTGAAACACAGCCAGTAAATAGCTGTTCATCCCTGCTCCCTTTCCATGCAATACAGACAAATACAGTCCTGTGGAGTCTCTCTCCTTAGAGTCCCCAAGTCCCCACACAACGAAGTCAAACAAGCTGGTCTTGCAACTTTGAGCCCCTTCTGTGTTATACACAAGTCTCGGTGTTGCCTGACTCCAGAGTTCTCATGGTTGTCCACATGTGTACTTCAAGAGGAATCATTTCTGTTGATTACTTTTAGATTCAGACTTCAGCTAAGTCACACAACTCCAAGTCTAATGATTGCCAAAACTTTGTGTAATTAAAAAAGAAAAAGTCAGTTAATGCAGTTTTCAGTTTTTGTATGTGCAGTTCATCCAACTCTGTTCACTTTCTACCAAACAATTCTTCCCTAATATTGTAACCTTCATGACTGGTCCCGAAGCCACCCACACTCTGTGGGAACCATTGACGTAGCATATGCTGACCAGATCCCCAAGCTGCCATTTCACCAAATCATATTTTAGGCAGTTGAAGTCTTTATTTGAGAAGCAGTCCAATCTGAGGGTTTTTTCTCTCGTCTACTTAAAATTTCATAGCTGTGTTAATTTATCATCCCTTCTCATTGCATAGCTTCTGAGTTATATAGTAATGTTGAATGATAAATCAGAGGGCCAGGTCTGTATTACTCATGACATTTTAATAGTATTAATCTGGGATAGCTTTTAATTGTCCGTGCTACAGTCTTTAATGCTAAGAAGATATAGATGTTTCCATTATTCTAATTGTATTTCAAATAAATGTATGGGCTCAAAATTTTCCTCTGTCTGTATAGAAATGGCTAAATTAGAGATGTCTGTGCATAAAAAATGAATAATTTTACAGCAAAACTTTGATTAATCACACTGAAAAACAGCAGAAACCTCAACTGTATGTTGTCTGCATTTAGTTTGTCAGAAAATGACAAAAAGGGTCAGAAAATAGGGCTTCATCATTAAATTAAAAAAGAAAATTTTAAAAACTTTCAAAGCTACCTCCTATTCCTTTCATATCTGTAATCTAGTTAAGTGAAAATGGATGGTCAGATAACCTGTGGTCCTTTTAGCTATCAGACAAAAAGTGGCTTATTTTCAGAGGCTTCATTTGCAAGATAAGAAATGGATTAATGCATTTTCCAAGTACTTACAACAAGACAGTTGAGACAAATTGGGTTAATTTTGAAGTTATTAAAAAGACCACTTTCTAAGTATTCCAGTCAATCAAACTTTAATTACAGTAACTACATATATTGATCATGCTTAGAAAAAAAAGGGAGTTACCCAAAAAAGTGAAATTTCCAGGTAATTGATGCTTTCCATATTAAGTACCAAAACATTTGAATATTAACCACTGTGGTTTTAGTTAAGCCATTTGTGGTCTGATTAAACAGAGAACAGTGACTATCTTTAGATATTCCTGATGGCATTTGTATCAGTTGGCTTCATTCATATGAGCGCAGTGAATAAAGAAAGAACTAGTCTATAAAGCATTCTTATTTTTCAGACAATGGAACTCAGTATATTTACATTTTTCTACATTGAGGAGTCCAAGACGGGTGCTGTAAATCTTGTTTTTTTTTTTTTTTTTTTTTTTTTAAGAAACTCTTTAGTTTTATCTCCTGCTCTCTCAGTAGCCACTACTACACTACGGTTTCAAGCAAGACTTTCTACAGAGTTGTTTGGGTCTGCATCTGAAAGTGGCTCTCTGTCTATTGTACTTCACAACCAGATGGTTGTGGGGAGAAGGCAAGTAACTTGGACCAGAAAAGCAGATCACAGAAGATTTATGTGCTTAGGCTGCAGTAGGTCAGATATCAGGGGGATCAACTGAGATCAAGAGTGCAAAACAAGAGTTCTCAAGTATATGCAATTAGACAGAGCCTGGAAAATTGCCAGGAATTGGTAGGGATGGGCGGTGAGTGGGAGTGGGTTGGAACAAAGTGATATCAAAGTGCCAGGCCAAATAGCAACTGAGAGATTTCTGGAAATCAAAGCAGATGGATGAATTTGAAAAAAAAAATAAACAGTATTTGGAATGAGATATATGGAAAAGACACAAATAGAGATGCAATTGATATTTTAGCTTCAATATTCCTTATTTATAAATCTCGAAGTCAACCACTTCTCACCATCTGCACCATTACCACTCTAATCTGAGCTATCATATCTCTTCTCTAAACTCTGATCCTATAGAAGTCCCTCTAACTGGTCTCCACAGGCAGGAGATGCCTAGGTTGGCCCACCCAGATCCTCTTTACCTGGCAGGTATGTCCATCCTCCAGCAGCTGTGAGCATTGTCTGCTAATAGTCCCAGCTTCGTCCTTCCTCTGAGAACAGTCCTCAGCATATTGGAAAATGCCTGGGAGAATAGTGCACTCTCCCTTTGGCATACATCCCCAGCCAATGTTTAACTGATAACAGGAATCCGAAGGCTGGCTCCTCATCTTGAGATGAGATAAACCTGTGGTGCCATGCATGCTCCAGGTATTCCTGTGGGATCAGTTGGAGTGAGACCAGATGTCAGTTAAAGAAGGTCATTGAACTTCTAACCTGAAAGCATTTTACTTTCTTCAACTTCTTACTGTATATATGTATTTAATTTCCTAGGCCGTCTCCGACTTGGACAAGTGTCTCTCTCTCAAACCCTGCTTCTGGGAAACCTGATATAAGATACACTGTCTTCACATTTGCTGCCCTGCAGCATAATAAGTAAATACAATTATTTAACTTAGGATAATACCATATGATTTGCCAAAATTGTATTTTTAATTTTATTCTAGACAGAAGAAATTTTATATCATTAAAATGAATGAAATTTGTATTAAAAAGGATAAAGAGCACGACTCAGTTTCTGACTTCATAAAGATTCAATATTGTTTCTTACTCATTCTGCTTGGAAATAGTCAAGAAACGCTCTGAAAGTAGAACATTTACAAAATTCTGAGAAAATTAAGATATTTAGAAATAAAAAGGATACTTTTTTTGAAAAGTAAAGTAAGGAAAATTAACCTTTTCCTGGCTACTTTGACTTTACTGGGTAAGTCGCATACCTTAATAGATTCTGATAGCACTTCAGTTTTTTGTTGTTTTCTCCATGTTGCAGCTAAAACATTGGGGTTCAGATGACTTAAGAAACTTGCTCAAGGTCATATAACTAGCCAGTTTTAAGTTTGAACCAAGGTGTCTGACTCCAAACCCTTTGTGCTTTTCTTTCTCTGTACAGTAAGCTAATTAACCATTGAAATAGGAAAAGCAATGACAAAAAAAAAAAGATGGAGTACTTTTAGTAATTTAAGTAAGTCTGGGAAATACTATATATTATATCTCTGTTGGGAAATAATTCTCCCTGGATCTCACATATTTCTATAAAGTCTGAGTCTCTTGATCAAAAGCATTTATAGTCAATTTAAGACCGTATAAGGAGGCATTCCAGGATGGTAAAGGCACTTTTCTCCCCTCCTTAAAGAGATTCGCTTGTATTCCTGGGTGCTACAGATAATATCTCTCTCTGTAGGGGAAGACAGATGGGTTTGCTAGCAGTGCTGTAACAAGATTAGGAATTTCCTAAGCTCAGTGTTCTTAGATGTAACCCAGACCCCTTTGTGCACAGCATCCTTTGGGTCCTCTGCACATCACTGCCAGGGGACTTGAGGAGCAGGGAGGATCCAGTAAAAGCAGGGAGCTCAGGATGCCTCTTGTGATGAAAAT
Source organism: Alouatta palliata (assembly GCA_004027835.1). NCBI lineage: Eukaryota > Metazoa > Chordata > Mammalia > Primates > Atelidae > Alouatta > Alouatta palliata. Next base: position 4,258 of record PVKV010023949.1, read on the forward strand.
AACAAACTGTCTAAATCATTTTGAGCTCACTGGCTCCTTACCAACCAAATCTGTGAAAGTGTGAAAACCACTGCAGACACTTCCCACCATACTACAGCTAAGGAACCACTTTACCATTTGACAGTCCTCCTCCCAGGAATTCGAAACTCCAAGTAAGGGCTCTGAGAAGACTCCTGATAAGGAAACCCATTGATTTTTCATTTTACCTAATATAAGTTGTTTTCCTCTCTTACATATTAATAGGGAATACAGCACCACAGAGACAGAAAGCCAGGCAGCCAAACCAGTTAGGAGTCTCTGAAATAACACTGCTAGCTGCTACTTTCCCTGTCTCATGTGAAGGTTCATTCTCCCCCTTTCTAAGCACAGCCAGAAGAAATTAATGAAGCAGATGCTACGCCTCTGAGTCACTGCTTTTATTTGCTTTTCCTGTATCTACCACCTTCTTAGTTTTAATTTACATGGCCTGGCACATTCGTAAGGTAAGGATAAATTCATAACAGAGATTTTGTCCTCTTAAACAGCAGCTCTGGAGGAAGCCTTAAGCATTGGATCAAGAATCCACTTAGATGTCTATGCCTCTTCTACATCTTTTCTTCTGTTTACTCTAATTGCTATGCAGTCCTATCTCACCTCTAAAAGACAGCCTGACTTTCTTCTCCCTCCCGTTGCATTCCTTGGTATAATGGTATAAACAACTAAGAAGCTGAAATAATGTGATGTGAACTCTCCTAAAAGCCAGTCTGAGAATTCTGCAAGAGGAACTACTAAGTAATAAAAAAGAACTCAGCTGGAAATATACATTGAAAAAATAAATTGGAAGATGGCTTTAAATGCTTTTGAGTAGTCCCGTGGAATATAAAAGGAAGCAGAACACAGCAAATGACAAACAAAACTTTCGAGACTGACTCAATAAGTAGCTCTTAAAATAGCTATGAGTTTCCCTCCTAACACCCAGCAGGCTGCCAATAACCAGACAGACAAATCGAACAATTAAATGCTATGAGGCAGCATCAGAAAAGATCTATAACATAACATTCTGAGTGGAGCCTTAACCACTTCCTGAATAAAATGGTGCCAGGCACAAGAGGTTGTTTTTGACCTGGACAAAATAGTGAAAAAAATCGTGAAATGTATTCCTTTACTGAGCATCTATGATGTGACTGATAATCTAACGTGTACTTGGAATGCTGAGATGAGAGACACAGACTTTTTTAAAATGTAGGGCAGGAAACAGATGAGTAAAATCGTCAATAAAATATGGTCCAGTAAGGTTATGAAACATATATACACACACACACACACACACACACACACACACACACACATATACACACACACACATATATATGTGTGTGTGTGTGTCACTGGGAGATTAGGGGAAAAGCATTTCACTCAGATGTAGGGTATTTGAAGTGCTGAGTCCTGAGATGAGAATTTCTAGATGAGTAGAAATTTTCCATGTTAAAAAAAAATCAGCAAATAGAGATTCTAGGGGGATGTGGTGTGTTCAACAGCATCAAGCCATGAAAGGGCTGGTGCTTTGGGAGATACCACAGGCCAGTCTTGCCGGAATGCTGAAAACATGTGAGGACAGATTGTGAAATGACTCTGAAGCTTGAAAAGAGGCAAAATCATGAAAGGCCTTTTGTGTCACACTAAGGGACTTGGATTTCATCCTGAGAGTGAAGAAGAAAACCACTGACATGATTTATAGTCAGGTCTCACTCTTTTTCTTTTTTCCTCTTATGGCCTTCAGTGGGCACTAATACCAGTTGGCAGAATGGCAAATTCAAAATTTGTAGATCAAAGTGTACATTTGTGACAAAATAAATTCAAAATTGATTAGTTTTTTTAATATAGTGTGTTACTACATCCTGACTTTGTTTTTTTCTCCTGGTTTAAATTATGTTTCTAGATGTACAAAGCAAGTCTTTGCATCTTACAAAGATTTTTTTTTAAGCCAATGTAAGAAGACTTCATGGTCCATTTTATATATTAAGTTCCAATCAGGAAGAATCTGGTACTGTTAATAAATAATCCTTAAAACAAAAGAAAGAACCATGTTTAACTGGAACATTTATAATGCACATATTCCAGTGGCAATAAGAATGAGGAAGGGAATATCAGCAACAGATCCATGAGAATTTGGCATACATGGTCCCTAGTTTTATTTACACAGGCTAATAGATTTTAGCCAAGCTTGAATATAGAAGTCCTGAAAACTGTTTCCTTGTTCTTCTGTCTCTTAGAGATCACTCTTTCAAGTGATCTCATCATTGTCAGCCTCTCTGGTAAGATCCTAAACTCTGGCTGCAGTTTGACTCCAGAGTACTCTTTCCTTTCTATTATCTCCACAGATCTGGCTCTTTTTCAGGGAGAAATTTTTAAATTTGGGACACTGAAAAGGCACATCAAATGCTGAAAACTGTTTTATGAGAATCAAAAGCTTGCTTGCTTTATGCAGCTACTTTTGGTAAATATTGCTTAAATAGTTACTCGAAAGTCTTCAACTGTATTACTAAATGATATTGCAGTGAACATCAAAAAATGGGAGAATAGTTCATTTAATCTGAAAAGCTGCATATTTTTATATTATTTATACTGCAGTACTTGACATATCTCACTGTTTTTCATTTTCTTGCAACTGCTGGCCTCTTAAATTGCTATTTTTTTTTTATCATGTTTCTATTACATTCAGGCTTCTTTCTTGATGAGTTATTTTGAAAAAAAAAAGAGAAAACAGTTTTGATCTCAAATATACTGGTATTAAGATTTATCTATATAATTAAAAAATTTAAAATGTAGGCCTAGAAAGACATTAGAATTGTTTCAGACTTTTTATAGCATCAAATTTCCTCAAGTCTCTATCATTGCTTTAATTTATCACCCAGCTAATGTGTATGAGATCAGTAAATTAGAGGTATTGGCATTTCTATATGATGAAAAGTTCTATTTAATTAATTATATTTATTCCCATGAAGGCAAACAGTGCATCAGGATTGAGAAAAAAATTATAAGTATGTGTATTTATAAAGAAGATACATTTCTAATATTTATTTTCAGTTAGAACACATTGTTGCCCCATGTAAATAACATTCTGATGTATTAAGAAAGAAAACAACAGTTAAATAAACCACCAATTGGATTGAATGGGAAAGTGTTTCCATCCTATACCTATCCATTTAATCCTTTTGCTTAAATTTGCAATTTATGAATGCAATTTTAGGGAAGGAAAAAACTTCATTTATACTGAGTATGATAAGAATGTTGCAGGGAAAAAAATCTATTTGCTGTGACCTTGAGGGGTTAGGCTTTTGTAATATGCCAAATACTCTGTGTGCAGTGTAGTGGTAGAATTCTAGTTTTTGAATGAACCTGGTTTCAAAGGATTGGTCCATACTGGGACCATCGTTTCAATTAGGAATTACCAACTCTATATATGCAAAAGGTTAGTGGTCTGTAACATGGCATATTTTCATTTTTTTTTTCTGATTCTTATTTTTTCAGAAGTAGCTTATTTAATCCATTTTTAACATACAATAATTACACTGGTGTGGAGTTAAAATTATGTGAAGTTGGGTAATGCATACAAAACCTTGATGTTAAACATACCATAGAATTCACTCCATTTTTGGATGGGAAATTTTCTGAGCAAAAGCTGTCTAAAAATGATTCTGATATATCTCAAAGAGGTTATGAGTTGAGTCACTTATCTACTAATTAATTTATTCACTCTTGTTCATGCATTCATTAAGTGAGCATTATGTGAACAATGAAGCCCTACTAAGGCAGAAGCACAGTAAATATGAGAGAGATGGAGCCAAGAGCATATGCTTTGGGCTCTGAGGACAGGATTTGAAAGACACTCCTACTACAGTCGGAAAATCTTAGATCAATTATAAGGAACATGCAGTGTATTTTACTACTTTTCTAATATTTCAAAAGAGAAAGGAAATTTTCCAGTGGCTTAAAGACACAATAATTAGCTAAAACTTAATATAATATTAAACAATTTGGAAATTCCAGTTTACTGTGGTGCATTTATTGCCATCAATGCTGAGATTGGGCAACTAACCTGGGAACTTCACTGAAAATACTGGAAATGAAACTGAGACTCGTACATGGTTCACATCTTCAAAGGCTAGGATAGTTTCATGTCTCTAACAACCTCTGGCTCCAAGCATAAGTAATGAAAAATCCTAACTGGAAGAAATCTTATTCATTTTTTTTCCTCGCAGGTGTCATTCAGATTAAATTCAATAAAATGTGAGCTCACAATAAAACTAAGAGCAATAAATGTAATATCTAAACTGCTATGAGTGAGTCTTTGCAGAAATAACAAACATATTTAAACTTAAGGACTTAATAAATTAAAATTATTATATATAGAATATAAATGTATATGTGAAAAGATCAAAGAAATGTAAGCTAAAACACAAAAATGAGCGTGGAATAAAAAATATTTTAAATAATTAAACAGATTTGGAGAAGACCTAGGTAGAACTCTCAGAAACCACCATTGCTGAAACTAAAAATTCTATGAGTTACTACATTCCTATTGCATCAGCAAAAGCAAAAAATAATAATACCAGGAGTTTTGCAAGGATTAAGAGACGCAATATTTCTTAGACATTTTCAGCTGGGAATTTAAAATGATACAGTCACTCTGGAAAAAGGTCTTCATCTTCTTCTAAAATTAAAATGCAATTCCTATTTGACCCAACGGTCACATTCTTGGACACCTACACTAGAGAAATGAAAACGTTTGTTCACACAAATCCTGCCTGCCAACATGTATAGCATTTTTACTGGAAACAACCCAAATATCCTCCAGTGGGTGAATGGTGAACAGGTTTCAGTGCATTCATACAATGGAATACTACTCAGCAATGAAAAGGAACAAAGTATTTTTATATACAACAACCTGGATGGATTGTAAGAGCTTTGTGCTTAGTGAAAAAGTCAAATTTCAAAATATTACATATTGTGTCATTTCATTTATGCAACATTCTTGAAATAATAATGATATAAAAACCTATAGATATGGAGAACAAATTAATAGTTTTCAGGGGGGCAGAGATGGGGGCAGGATTTGAATATAAGTAGAGTGCTTTTCTTTAGTGAAACAGTTCCCCATCCTGATTGCAGTGGTAGTAACATGAGTGAACACAGGATGAAACTACAGCACTACAAAGACACACACACAGACACACACAGACACACACACACACACACACACACACGAGAGAGAAAGCAAGAGAGAGCGAAATGGACTCAAGTAAAAATGGTGAAAAGTGAAAAGTGTCAGTTATCTGTTTGACAGTATGCAAATGTCCGTTTTCTGGATTTGATATCATGTTACAGTTATATAACATGTCAATGTTGAGCGAAACTGGTGAAAGTTTCATGGGACTCTAAGCACTTTTATTGCAACTTCCCATGGATCTAAACCTACATTAAAACTAGAAAAAAAATTTTAAGCCAAAATTAACAACAACAACAACAACAACACACCTGTTTGGGAAATATCAAGACCACAGTTAGACAGACTATGCTCAGGCAGGATAAAGATAGCCCAAAAAAAAAAAAAAAAAAAAAAAAAGTTTTGAACTGAAAGACTGAAAGATAGATTTAAAGGAAATAGTCAAAAATAAGGAAGATATATAATATGAAATTGGTGTTGAGAGACACGAATGATAGAATAAAAAGGTCTAACATAGACCTAATTGGTAAATGGAGGGGAGGCTAAATTTTTAAAAATAGTAATTTATAGTAAGTTCCAAAAAATGATGAATGATATGAATCCACTGATAGGAGTATTAAAAGGATGCCCATGGGGTAGAAATGTTGTAGAAAAAGTGTAGAACACCAAAGGAAAGAAAGAAAGGGAAAATATTAAAAGTATTCAGAGAAAAGAGAGATCACCTAAAAGGCAAAATTATTTAGATCAATGATTCTTAAAGATGTCTGCACATCATAATTTTCATGAGGTGCTTTTGACTATCAAATGCCTTGCTTACCCCAATGAAATAATGGTCTTTGGAAGTAGGCCTAGATATTCTTTTAATACTCATCATGTGATCCCAGTGGTTGAGAACCATTCATTTAGCTTTCGAGCAAGGTTTTCTAGTAAACAGGTGAGACTACCAGTGGAATACTATCAAAATTCTCAGAGAGGGCGGGTGTGGTGGTTCACGCCTGTAATCCCAACACTTTGGGAGGCCAAGGTGGGGGATCCCCTGAGGAGTTTGAAACCAGCCTGGCCAACGTGACAAAACCCGAAACCCCATCTCTACTGAAAATACAAAAATTAGCCAGGCATGGTGGCTGGCTACTTGGGAGGCTGAGGCACAAGAATATCTTGAACCCAGGAGGCAGAGGTTGCTGTGAGTCAAGATTGTGCCACTGCACTTCAGCCTCAGTGACAGAGAAGAGACGTTGTCTCAAAAAAAAAAAAAAGAAAGAAAAAGAAAAATTCTCAGAGAAAAAAGAAAATCCAGAATTATATATCAAGAAAATGAGATTTCTATAAAGACATTTTCTAGTAGACAAAAACTGACAGATTGTTACACAAAAGATTTGCACCAAAGGAATTTTTAAAGGATATATTCCAAAAGGAGAAAAATGATTCCCAAAAGGTTTGATAGTTAGAATGGCGAGTAAAGAAATCGGCAAGTGTGTAAGTAAATATAATAGGCATTATCCTTAAGAATAAATGATCACAAGAACAATAATACTCTCTGGGTGAGGTTGAGAAGTGAATATATGCTGGATAATATTTCATGTAAGTCAGAGGAGTGGGTCAGTGTTACAGTATTTTAAAGTATCGAAATCATTTGGATTTGAAGTTGGATCTTTTACATCTCTGAAGTCAGAAGTTAACATAGTGACTGACTTTAGACATTAATAAGTTTGCAGGTAAATCCTCAGGATTATCCCCATCTCAGTATTCTCAGACTGCCACAACAAAATATCACAGTCTGGGTGGCTTAAACAACAGAAATTTATTTTCCCACAATTCTAGAGGCTGGAAGTCTGAAATTAGGGCACGAGCATAGTGGGTTTCCGCTAAGGACTCTCTTCTTGTCTTGCAGACAGTTGCCTTCTCACTGTGTGCTCACATGATCACTTTGTGCATGTATGAAGAGAGAGCAAGTTCTCTGGTATCTCTTTCTATAAAAACACTAATCCCAAGGGACCGGGAGCCTACTACCCTCATGACTTCATCTAACCTTAATTACTTCCCAAGGTCTCCATCTCCAAATACCGTCCTGTTGGAGGTTAAGCCTTTAACACGTGAATTTGGGTGGAACACAAGCATTCAGTCCATAACACCCACTAAAATAATCAAAATAAAAAGCAAACATTTGATTTATTCAATTGTAATAAAACAGAAAATGCAAAACACTGAAAAAGGACAAAACAAAGTTTTAATTTATCACATAATGTTTCCTGGATTGTATAAACTCTCTTGGGAAGGCATATTCTAGTAAGCAGTTAAATAAATACATTGCTGAAATGAGTGACAGGCATGACAAATTGAGAAAGCAGTGATACCACTGTGGGATAAAGAGAACAGGGATAACATCTTGGAAAAGATGCCTTTGGAGTTGGGGCCTGAAGAATGGGTTGAATTTGAGTAAGATGAGAAGAATGCAGAGGACTCTCCAGAGCCAGTTACTGGCATCTGATGAGCCTGTATTAGTTTTCTATTGCTCCCATAACAAATCACCACAAAATTGGCAGCTTAAACAACACACACATATTATCTTACAGTTCCAGAGGGCAGAAGCCCGGTATGAGTCTAACTGGGCTAAACTCAAGCTATCAGCAGGGCATTTTTTTTTTTTTTCTTAAAGCTGTATGGGAGGATGTATTTCCTGTTCATGAGGATTATTGGTGGAATTCAGTTCATTGTAATTGCAGTACTCATGCCCCATTGGATGTAAAGTGAGATCCATTCCTACCTTCTAAAGGCTGTGGCGTTAGTTGGCCCCTGACCTCCTTCTTCCAGCAGGACAGCCAGTGGTTTGAGAACTTTTTAATGCACATTTCTCTGACAGTGCCAGGAATGGTTCTCTAATTTTAAGGGCTCATGTTATTAGATTGGATCCTCCTGGATAAGTCAGGATAGTCTCTCCATCTCAAGGTTCATATCATTAATCACATCTACAAAGTCTCTTTTGCAGTGTCACATTTTCCAGGTATCTGGATGTGGACATCTTTGAAAGCTATTATTCTGCCTACCACAGGGCTGCCTGGCAGAAAGAGAGGGTCAAATTACAGAACATAGGATAATGCAAGTGTTCCTGGGATCTGTCTTAAAGGACCCCAAAATGGGCAAGGTCCATTCAATATTTGATACATTCAATATTTGATAAAATAGTTAATGTTCCATATTTTGATATTCAGATAAAATTCACTTTGAATCAGATTAATGGTAGGACAGGGGCTATGAGATGATAGTGGAAATCCCATTTCAAATCTTGGATGGAATTATAAGGCACTTTAGAAGTTTACATTTATTCCTAAGGGCAATGGAGAACCTCTTACATACTTTTGTGTATCAAGAGGAAGTCTAAATTAACAGTTGAATAGTAGATTTATCTCTTTGCTTGCCACTTAGAGAACTAATCGACAGGATAAATCTAGAGGATGGAATTAAGAAATATAGTTTGAAGGTTTGCAGTAGACTAAATCAATGAGGGAATCACCTGAAGAGGCCCAGTGGTGTGACAGATAAAACCCAAGAACCCAAATCAGAACACTTGAGTTGGATTAGTGGCTATTTTGCAGTGTGTGTTGCTTGTTAACTATGTAAGAGTTCTCTGAGCTAGTGGTTAACTGTTGACAACTTGTCATCAACTACAGGGGGGAGTATTTATACCAGAAAATCTGCAAATGCTCTCCCACTCTTCTCCCAGAGCCAGAAGTCTCAGCAAGCTAATGGTGATGTGATATTTAAAAAAAAACTCAAATCATCCATCTTTGATACAGGGAAGCTAGTATCAATGAGGCTCACTTCAAAGGGTTGTTTTAAGGTTGAAAATGAAAAGTAGTATGCATGCGGAAGGTGGCGTGCATGAGGAAGGTGGTGTGCATGAGGAAGGTGGCGTGCATGAGGAAGGTAGTATGCATGAGGAAGCAAGGTGGTCAGAAGTTGCTGAACTTCCTTTTGATGCTTTTGCAGTCAAAGGATTGTACCTAGTAGGGTCCTTTAAACAGTACCTAAGTCAAATTACATGTTTCACAATTTTCAGTAGGTCAAATGTGCTCTCATTACTAGAGTATGACTCATTTGGATTATTACAAATAGAAATGTAAATACGTGTGTCAAAGAACATACGTTCCTCATATGCAAATATATACATACACACACGCATGCATGCATGCATGCACACAGACACACACACACACGGAGTTAAGGAGACATACAAACTTCTTTTTATCTTTCAAATTTATACTCAAAGAGATTGGAAAAGGGAGACAGATGAAGATTAGAATGTCGTTGTCATTTTTTTGAACTCATTGGAAAATTGGGTTTCAGCTCTTTGACCAAAGGTATTTGCTCATTCCACCCCGACGCAGGCCAAAACGACTAACTAATCTCAGGCAATGCTAGAAAACCACGGTTCTCCCCAACATGAGCAAAACCTAATCCCATGTGCACGGCAGGATGGCTTTAAAAGACACCATTTTTTGTTGTTGTTGTTAGGAAGCTGATTCTAAAAGACAAACAGAAAAAATATAATGCTAAAATACCCGTGGAGGGTTTCTTCCCCTAAAGTCAGCAGTTGTATGGGAAGCATTCCTCCCTCTCTGGGGAAGAGTGGGCCAGGAGGAGGAATCAGGATTCTAATTCTATGTTTCAGTGCTAGCTAAGGGGACCTCATACCTCTAGAAAGAAGGCTCCTAGTAATAGGGAAAAGGGAGGATGTATATGATTGAAGGGAAAAACAGTAACAATACTGTAGTACTGTTAATTTATTTTTAGGAATGACATTACTTTTTATATTACTATAGGAATTCATATACATGCTAGTAGTAATACTTCAACTACATGAAAACATGAGAAATGGGGATATTCACACAATGTTGGTAAGAGAGTAAACCGATCCCAACTTTTGCAAAATAAAAATAGCACCATCCTGTAAAACCAAAAATGTGCTTTATCCTTAATTTAGTAATCTCACTTATAGGAGATTGATTTATATTTAATAGCAAACACTAAAGGAGGACATGATACTTGCAGTTTATATAAGTGGGGTGGAGGGAGCACATGGACTACAAAATGAAGAAAAATCTTATACATCAAGCATAATTTTGGACTTGAATAGCAATGCCATTGTTAAGCTCTGAATTTCCTTTATAGCCTGAGTCCTGCTATAGAATTTTTGCTATTGTTCTTTCGTCTGTAGGTCACTTCTCTACCAAGAATAATCAGGATTTCTAGGAACTTCTCACATACTCAAAAAATTTGAAGCTAGTGTTCTGTCTTGGCCATGTCTCCGTGATATCCTTCAGCAAGAAATACGTGGTTATAAAATCAAAAGGGAAAGTATAACTGCAATGGTGGAAAATGTTTTATTGTCAGATACACTAAAACACTTTGGATATGAATTTTATGTTTAATTGATATAAAAGTCTAAACACCCACTATGCTGTGATTATGGCCAGTGTCATTCTTCAGAGCTAATTAATTTAGAATATGTTAAGCAAAGGTACTGTGAGCATCAATAAATGAGGAAAATTGAACTCTTGAACTTTTGCCAGAGATTTGGCTCTAAGCATTTTATGTGTTAACCAAGAAGAAGCTGACAACTTGCTACATTCTGAATTCCTCTCAGTTGAGATTTGGGTTGCATGGGACATTAGCCATTAGCTCAACTGCAAGGCTGTTCAGTGTGGTCATATCATACCAGTGCTCAGGAGACAAGTCACACCTCAGAAATACATCCTTCCTCACCTGGACTGCTCTCACAGCAAAGCCACCCGAACATCCCTCGTTGTTTTGCCTATCAGATTCATCATCTGCTTCCTGATTCAGCAACCAGCATCACCTCTTACCTGAGAGAGTCCATCCTTGTAAGAATAAGAAAGTTGACTAAGAGAAGTTAGTGTGTGGTTGCATTTTCAAAGAACACAAACAATTTTGTGAAGGCAATTGTTTGGATTCCAAGAAAAAATAATTATTTTTGAAGGGATCTCTTTCTATTTTTTAGTGATAGCACCCATATGTGAATTGAGAAAAGGAGGTTGCATCTTAGCAAGGAGTAAACTCACTTGTTTAACACCACTGAAACTTCTGTGTTGAAGTGGAAAGGGGAGCGTGTGATTTTCAATACTTACAACACTTCCAAGAGTAGCACGTTTCCATAGTCACACATAATCTCAATCTGATTTAAGGCTAATAAAATATTAAAAGTTTCCAGTTCTTAAAAAGTATAGAAGTCCCATGGCCTGGGCATATAGTAATGTGTGTAAAAGAAAATAGTAAAATCACAAGTAAAAATACTTTTGATTTCCAAGGAAGCAGATTACATCTTGAAACACCCTTTACTCTCAGGCCAGTATGGTACAGTCAATAAGAGGTATCAAGTAAAATTAACTATTGAAGAAAGTCTTTGTTCTAGAGTCTAAATAATTTCTCCAGACATTACTTTTTATTCCCCCCCGTTATTTTATTATAATAGGATTACTCTAATATTCTTTGCTGAGATGTAAAATCATCTTTTGGAGCTGAGATACATAAAATTACTTTTTCATAGTATAGAGTTTCAAATATGTGTCTTTATCTTATTTATTTATTTATTATTATTATTATTATTGATGACAGAGTCTCACTATGTTGCCCAGGCTGGAGTGCAGTGGCACAATCTCGTTCATTGCAACCTCTGCCTCCTGGGTTCAAGTGATTCTCCTGCCTCAGCCCCCTGAGTAGCTGGTACTACAGGCATGTGCCACCATGCCTGGTTAATTTTTTTTTTTTTTTTGCATTTTTAGTAGAGACGGGGTCTCACCATGTTGGCCAGGCTGGTCTCAGACTCCTGACATCAAGTGATTTGCCCACCTCAGTCTACCAAAATGCTGGGTTACAGGCAGGAGCCACCGTGCCCGGCCACCTTATTTTATTTTCTTTAAAAATAAAAACAGAACATATTTGACTTAGGCCCTTATCAGACAGAGAAGGATGCACATACCTAGGCTGGTAAATAATTATGTCATCCTCACTTACAGTATAAGAAGTTTCTCCATAACTATTGTACTTTGAGGATTAATTTTCCATGTCTCATGTGTGTTTCTTAAAGATTTCTACCTCATATCTTTTTTTTTTTTTTTCAGCTAAAGCAAGCATAAATGTGTTCACTCAATCTCAGATTAAGAGGCAGGGTCAACCACAGCCTTAGGGCCATTTCATGGTGGCTAACCATTAATTTCTTACCTTCATAATTTTTTTAAGGGCATGTTGAGCTAGATGCCAAGATTCTGAAACCAAGTGGAGCTGACTCAGTGAGCTTCCATTTATGTTCCAGCATGCCAGCATTCGCTGGATTCGAGCAGATACTTAAGTAATGAGATTTGAGCACCATCTTCCCCGAAGTATCATCTTCTTTAGCCTCTTGTAGCTTATGAAATTTGGGGGATTAAAACCTGGCTTAGAGAGAGTAGGTCACTTAAATGCTGAAAGCCTTCATTTTCTTATCTATAAAATAAAAATAACAATCTACTTCATAAGGTCTAGTAATGATTATGTTAGAACATCTGGTGAAAGAAGCCAGACAAGTAACTATATGCTGTGTTATTTCTTTTATATGACATTCCTGAAACATCAAAACCTTAGGAACAAATTAGATCCGTATTTGCCAGTGACTGGTAGTAGGAACGGGAGACCGATTAAAAAGGAGCACAAGGGAAATTTGGGGAGTGATATACTTTTTGTCTGTTTTACTTGTTATGGTAGTTACACAACGATTTACATTGTCAAACTCTTCATGGACTTTTACTTTATATAAATTATAACTCAACAAACCTGACTTTTTAAATGAACGTATGTAATTGGTTTCCCACACAATGCAGAATCAATAAACAAGCCCTCCTCACAACTTCTCCCAAAGGAGCCAAGCATAACAGGTATTTAAATTAATATCCTTTATATTGAAAGGTATTATATAAAACCAAAGCAAGCATTTTCCCTTTTTAACACATTTCTAAGGCCTTTGCATTTCCATAAAGAAGGCAGTGATTACTCTTGATGTGATTTTAAGAATCCAAATTTACTAAGGTCCCTTGAAAGTAACCACAAAAAGGCCAAATCTACAATATACTAAAGTCCATATACAATTAATTGTAGAGTGATTTATATAGACACAATCTCCATTTTGTATTGCTTATTCTTTAAATAGTTATCTGCCAGTGAACAAAAAATTTATATATACTTTTGATATACCAAATAGATATATCAAAAAGTATATATTTTAGCTTTTTAAGTATACATTTTAAATTTTATCAAATATAAAATTTGAAGTATAAATTTTAAAAATAAAATAAAAATTCCATGTCTATTATATAGATATCAAATAGAATATATATAATAGATATAATAGTATATATTATAATAATATATATAATAAATATATCATAGATATCGAACAGAAAGTGGACACTAGTAACCCAATGGCTAAGAGTGATCACATGTTTATATGTATTCATTCAATACAGGTACTGTGGGTCATATTCTGTGCCAGGAGATGAGGATGCAGGGATGAATAAATAGAATTTCTGTCCTCAAGAAGCTCATACTTTATAGTGATTGAGAGACATGTATGGTAAAATTGACACTCTAATGTGAGTGTGAACAATTTGTAGGCAGGTAAATGCTCTTCATGCACTACATTCCATAACCAACCTATGCACAGCAGTGAGTAGGGCCTTTGGGGCTTGGATTTTGTTATCACATTTGTTACAAAACAGCATACTTGGACCTATGACAAGAGAAAAGAATAATCTTAAGTCAGCTTGCTTATTGGAGAATGAAATAGAATAATGAGGTAGGAGATTTGGAGAGACTCTGTTACAGTCAAATAATTTTATTTTATCGAAAACAGATTTATACCTTAACACTATCTAAAAAAAGTCAGAATAAATGTAAGAAACTTTTGTGAAATATTTAATATAGTTTCAAAGTTGTGAGCATATCACTGTTCAGAAGTTAACTGCAAAACAGAGATTGCCATATTTGTCATGATTATAAATAATGATATATGTACTCTGTAGTTACATTGGGATGATCATTAATGGACTGGTAATGAATGAGCAATAGCAATGGTTGAATAACGTTAGTTGGCTAAAGCTTCACAAGAATTAGAAAAACATTGTCGGGCCGGGCGCGGTGGCTCACGCCTGTAATCCCAGCACTTTGGGAGGCCGAGGCGGGTGGATCACGAGGTCAAGAGATCGAGACCCTCCTGGTCAACATGGTGAAACCCCGTCTCTACTAAAAATACAAAAATTAGCTGGGCTTGGTGGCTCATGCCTGTAGTCCCAGCTACTCGGGAGGCTGAGCAGGAGAATTGCTTGAACCTGGGAGGCGGAGGTTGCGGTGAGCCGAGATCGCGCCATTGCACTCCAGCCTGGGTAACAAGAGCGAAACTCCGTCTCAAAAAAAAAAAAAAGAAAAAAAAGAAAAACATTGTCGAAGCCTTACAGAGGTTAAGTGAAGCATGAAATTCAGTTACTTCTTTGACCTAATGCTAGCCTTTCAACTTTATCTCTTTACTAATTATAGAATAGACCCTGTTTAAATTCTTTATACCATATAATTTAATTTTCTAAGCAATTCTTTGTGTTAATTATTATTATTCACAGTTTAGTGATGAGAAAATTGAAATCCAGATAGATCAAGTGACTTATCTACAATAATGCAACCAGTAAGTGGCAGAAATGGAATTTCACCTCAGCCAATCTGTGTTCTAGTTCCCACCCTTGACTCTGTATGAATAAGTGTTACAGTAAGAGCATAGGTAGAGGTGCAACTAGAAGGTAGGCATTGTATCTGCAAAATCTTGATTAGTTCTAACAGTAACAATTTAGTCACTACTGTTATCCCAGCTTTATGCAAGCTGATAACTAAAGGTCATAAAGTGTCCAAAGAAAGATTTAGCAGTAAGTGCACTATCCCAGGAGAATCTACCTTTAGAGTCCAAGTCAATATACTGCTCAAGTTAGTCTTTCAATGTAGATGTCTAAAAGCCCTTTGTAGTTCTGAATTTCACTGATTTTAAAAGGGAGTTTCTGTTTACTGTAGCTGGTGGGGGTAGCCTTACATTGCTGATAAGTTCAGAAATATACTAAAGTCATGCACAGCAACTCAAGGGTCAGCATTTTTGTCCCACTTCTTGGCATCCTGAAAATCCTTTATTCTTCTTATCAGCTTCCTCACAATCTTGTGTAACATGAGCTTAAACTAGGTAGATTTCAGCTGGAGAGAATGTTCTAGCAGGCTGAGGAAGCCTAAAAAGTTTTCATTCTCTAAGCAATGTTAGTATGAACACTTAGTACTCATTACTTCTGAGTACATGGCAGCAGTTAGAAAGGTGAGTCAGAAAACACTCACATTCCCAACAATTAGAATCTCACCACTCTTTGTTCATTGTTTTGAGTTGTAGTCAAGAAGTGTCTCATTAATTCCACACAATGCATATGTGTATCTTGAGGATCTCCAATGAATCATGTACTGTTAAAAGCTCTGGCAATACAAACAATATGAGACACTCCTACATCTCAAGGAACTATCACTTTAAGTGGCAGAGAGAGACATCTAAATAAATATACTTACAATGTTGGTAATACTTTCACAGAAGCACATGGGAAGGACTCAGAAGCAGAGGAGGTTCACTGTGCTTGGATGCACGTGGCAGGAGAGAACAGGAGTCAGCATGGAAGCAGTCAAGAATGTCTTCCCAGAGAAAGTGAAAAACAAAATGAGTTTTGAAGACATGATGGGAAAATACACTGATATTAGATATAGCTATAGACAAAGAGACGAAGTGTTAGAGATAACATTAGGTGCAGCTACGTCTTAGCTGTCATGGAGTTGATCCATTTGAGTGAACAATTGGACAACAATTAGAGCACAAACAATACTCCATGATCTGAGGCCGGCTAACTCTCTTTTCTGACAGCCCTTTCTGGTACCCCTTGAATATAGAATGATGCCATGGCATTCCACGCATCTATGCTTTTGAACACACCATCTCCTCTGCTTGAATGACCTTTGCTGCTTATGTAGAAGGAAAAAAACAGTTACATTCATACTTAAGGTTCCAGAGCTTCCAAGACCTTATCAAGGAAAATAACCTCCTAGCTTTTTTATACTAAATGCAATCTCTCTTACCAGGCCATAAGCTCCTTAGGAGCTAGTGCTAGATCTGAGTGAACACTGCCAGTGGCGTGATGGATTTGGCTTTTATAGGTTTCAGAGAAATATTGGTAAATGTACAAAAATGTTTGAACCATTTGTTAAATCTTTGACAGCTTGAAGCCATCTATGGTGGGAGCTGACAAATACCACGTTAAAAAAAATGATCAGAAAAGTTTATCAGATAAATTAGAGTAATATTCAAAGTCATATATTCAAGTTGTAATGATTTAAATTAAATAAAGTTAGTGCAGATTATAAGAATCATGAGTATTGGAAAAGGGGGTGGGCAGGACACCTCTCTGAGCAGTGTGAGTTTTGAAAAGGAAATCAGAATTACCAGAGAAGATAATGGTAGCTGAAAAAACTTTCTAAGGATTCATGTTCTCATAATTTTTAAAAAAAGAAGGTATAATAATTACTGCCAAACATAATTTTTCAAAAATAAAAAACCATATGTGAAAATGTTTTATAAACCATGTAGTATATAACTATATAATATATACATAGTGTATATAGTTGCAGTTATTGGACTAAAAGCAGTTAATACGGGCTTCACATATATTAAGACTTTTATTCAGAAGTAAAGGAAACATACTTTCTGAGATGGGTAAATTTAATTGTTTTTTATAACCATATTCTCATTTATTTTTTGAAACTCTTCTTAGAATAATAAAAGAGTATAGGAAGACCAAAAAGTCACATTCGAACCTCATGATTTTGCACCCTAGGCAACACAGTCTTGTGCTGGAAATGGCTTCCTCTCTTCCTGGTCCAACTTTTTTGAACCGCCCATCAATTTTGCATCATATAAATAATAATCCTTAGAAATATATCACCCACAGACGTTTCTGAAGAGGGTTTTCAGGACCCTTTTTTGAGTGTTACTTTTGGATATATTATTCCTACTAAATTATATTTCTTCTAGAAAAAGTTTTGAAAAGTTGGCAACTTTCCCATTTCAATGCTTCATATTATGCCACTCATTACAGCCATAAACAGCAAGGAAAGAAAGAAGTTTGACCAAATGCAAATGTCTGGGAAGAAGTAGCCATTTCAGAATTGCTGAAGGTCTTGTGTAGAAATGCTTTGTGACTGAGCTTGTGAAGTAAATGTAAGGTAGTATATAAATCCTCATCTCAAAGCTTCTATTAGTAATAGATATGAAGCCCAAAGCAGTAAATATTTAAATGACTATTTTACATCTCTTAAATGCAGTATCATGTCCTGGCTACATGGTAATGACATCCTTATAAACAGAAATCCTTTGAGCTGCAGAACCAAGATGCTTTATAGTAAGTTCTATGAAGTTACATACTCAAAGACCTCACTGAAGTTAGACTCACATCCATAATTTTATGACAGGTTCTGGTTAAATAATTGTAGGGTAGTGGTAAAGTATGGACCATAGGGTCAATAATCTGAAGATCTGAATTTGGATTTTTCCTCTGTTTCTCATTAACTAGCTAACATTATTATGGACTTTTAGTTTCAATACCTTTAAAATGGGAATAATAGCAATCAAATATTTCAGAGAAACAGTGAGACAAATAAATATATCACTAATAAGGACTATAAATTAAATGAGTTATTATAGATGTTAGCATCATCATCATCATTCATTACCCTAATCATTATCATCTTTAAGCAATATTAAGGGATGACACTTATAAAATAGTAGGCTGAGTCTTACTCTCTGAATCAAGAAGATTATTTCAAAATGCAAGTCACTAAAGCATATTATATATGCAAAACATTTGGTTTATTAAAACTCAAGTGTCATGGCTCATAGCCGGGACCTACCCTTTCATATAAATGTGATTTGATCATATGTATCATACTCAAAAATATCTATTAAGCCATATAACATTAGCTACAGTGGCTAATTTCTATGATAGCTCCACATTTTGATTACTTACCAAAATAAATGTTTATTTCTCATTTATGTTACAATAAACTTAAGTTTTCTTGGGTGAAAGTTTGTCTCTTCTTCATGCAATTATTTAGGGTTCCAGGCTTTATCCATATAATGGCTTTGCTATACTCTAGAGTCTTGGAGTGTTCCACTGACTCCCTTAATCTGACTGGCAGATAAAATAGACAAGAAATCATGGAAGCTTGCGCAGGCGAGTACATGAACGAGGCCTGTAAGTAGTATATACCACTTTCATGAAAAATTCTACTGGTTTAAAATCAGTCACAT
The DNA here is from genome assembly GCA_004027835.1 of Alouatta palliata. Lineage (NCBI taxonomy): Eukaryota > Metazoa > Chordata > Mammalia > Primates > Atelidae > Alouatta > Alouatta palliata. Next base: position 22,881 of record PVKV010023949.1, read on the forward strand.
GACTGCACTTGATTCCAAAGGAGGTCAGAAAATGTAGTCCACCTATATGCTCTGGTGGAAAATAAAATAGATTTGATGAGTCTTGCTGTCCTCTGCAATAGGGTTCTAGCATATTAAAATAAATTAGGAATTTAATTGATCAAAAGACAAGGCACAATTTAATGGTGTAACGATTTCATGTTAGTTACAAAAAATAATGTATAACCTATTCTCCCCTTTAATGTTACCATAAAAATTAGTAGCACCCTAGTTAATTCAATGCCAGAAAGCAGCTGTCTTGAGAATTCATGGTCTCAAACATTACATGCCTGGGCTCTGTTTTTGGTCCAATGGAGATGGTACCTCTGGGGCATGAATCATCCAGTGTTGGAGAGGACAGAGTTCCTCTGCTGCAATCAGGCCTTCAAAACTTCTGAAATTCCAAAAATATTTTCTCATGAGGATAACATAAGAAAGGAGGGAAGGAAAAGAGTGATGATTGATTTCCCTACCTTACTCACAGGATCAGATACGATGATGCAGACAAAACTGTTGTGATGATATAGAGTATTTTTGTCATCTAACTCATTTAACTCCATCAGCTATTAGAATAGCTTGGTTTTAAGAAAACAAACAAGTGACAAATTATCATACTTATTTTTCTCATGAAATATCTTTCATGTGTGATCTTTATATTGCTTGGAAAATCTAAAAGACGTAATTAGTCAAAGTAAGCACCAACCTAAGTTTCAATCTAATTTCAGAAGTTTGAATCATTATTTTAATTCCTTAGGGTACTGGAAGGAATTTGAGTTCAAGATAGCTACAAACAACATATTTATATATTAGAACAAGATTTACTTGTTTGTTAATGCCATTTAAATTTCACAATAACTATTGCTACAATAACACACTATTAAATTACAACCACATGTATTTAGATATGACATTCCTCAAAAATGTTTGGTATTTAAAGGACATTATTTAATTATCAGAAAGAAATTTTGCTAAATTGCATTTAAGATATCTTAAATGTTTATCTAATTGATTGGTTGATTTATTGACATGTGTAGAATATTTTAAATTAGTAGGCTGCTTACTTAATGAATTTTTATCTTTGGTTATTATGAATGAAAACTGTGTGCATGTTGAGAATGGATATGAGACAGTCTAAGTCAAGAGCGTTGCAATCTTATTGGGAAGATCATTCCATTGAGTATCATTTGTCAGTTCCTGTGAATAGAATGGTGAATGAGACATTTAATTTGTATGTACTTGTCATGTCTTTCCTACTAGGATACAAGTTTCAAGTTTCAGAAATGATAAATTTGTTTAACATCTCTCTCTCTCTCTCTCTCTTTGTACAACTTTTAATTCTCACAAAGTCCTATATGCTTGTAGTTATCAGAAATAGTTGGGTAAGATAAATAAATAAATTAATCCATACAAAATAACATTTTGTAGAGAGGATGTAATAGTACCTAGGATGTAATAGTACTTCCCCCTCCTCCCCCCTCCCCCGCCGGGTCTAGGACCTTTGATAGGAAGATCACGGGCTGCCGGTGGCCTCTGTGTTCGGCGGCCTCCGTGTTCTTGAGTAAGCACTCCTAGGAACTTCCATTTAATGAATGAAATCTCTTCACACATACAGTTCAAAGGCAAAATGTTCTGGTTTTCTACATCCTGGTAATCACACCCCTGTGTCAGTTTACCTTAAAAAAATAAAGTTGGAAAAGCTCAGAGAGGCTAGTTGCTTTTAGCTGCAAATCTCCAAATACTTGAACATTTCAGAATGAATCCAAACACTGTTTAAAATATCAGCAACTGATTATCCATGGACTGTGGGATTCATGGATTAATGTTTGTTTATGTGTTTATTCATTTATTATTCTTTGCAGAGGCACACAGATAGATACATTATTTGTGACACATGGTGTAGGCATCTGAATAGATTCATGGATAGCAATATCATAGCAAATAATACAGAAGTCCACATTGTTTTCCATCAAGAGTTATGCTGAAACTAGCAGAGCTTGACAAGCTATTAAAAGCCCCCTGTAGAGAACCCCTTGACCCTAACAGCCTATATATGTAGGAAAAGGGAAGCAGGGCATATCTAGGTGAGTATATAATAGAGCATCTTGAGAAAGACAATGATCTTTTTCAAAAGGACCAAGCCCAGGATGTGGTATCTGCCTGTTCTTCCAATGAGTCCTCTCAGGTCTGCAGAGCCAGCTGCTTGCTCAGGTACTGAAAAGGACAGGAAGGAGTGTCCAGGGCCATCCACATTTGTCTCTCCTCACCTGCATCTTCTAAATTTCCCACAATCATCATGTTCTTAATAAAAACATATCTATTTTTTGTTTTTACAAGGTAAATTAAATTTTGCATAATGCTTTTTCCTCTTTAAATCTCTTACACAGATGCATCATTGCACTTTAGCTTTAGAATAACTGAAAGTGGCCAACCCTGGGTATTATCCTGACTAACAACAGAAGAAATTAAAGAATCGTGAGACGCCATGGCTCTCCAAAGTCACTCCAGTCTTCAAAGTCAGCTCTTGAAACTGACCCTGAACCTGCTTAATTACAGTTGTGCATGTGTATGCATGTATGTTGCACATTTTTAACGGAATCTTCATACTAATCATGAGAATGGAGAGTCTTCTATTTTTCTTTTAATTTTTCATATAAGGAGAGATAGAGATTAAGACAGAATAAACAAATTGCTGAATGAAGGGCACACAGTTAAGAAGTGTCTTAGTATTACCGCCAATGAATACTTAACTTTGCAACAATTTACTTGATTTACATTTCGTTCCTTTACAAAATGTCAAACCAAGTAAGAAAGAGAAAATTCCGTAGAATTAGAATATTCTAATTCCAATTTATACAAACTATAATGGGTTTATAGCATCTGAAGGCACTCATTTGAGTAGGGGAGAGTTACATTGGTTAATATTGACCTACTTCTAAGAAGACATGAAAATTAAAGAGTCAACTGAGTGTAGTTCTTTTCAAGACCAGTTTAACTCCTCTTTTCATTTTATAGTCATATTTACAAATTCATAGCATTCAAAGCCATGATAAACAGATTATGCAAAAGTAAGTAAGTGGATAGTGACTAGAGTTGCATTTTATGTTAACTGCATCCTTAAAATAAACATTAGCATATCCCAGCTTTTCTTGAGAATAATTTCAATGATTTCAAATTAGCTTGTTTCGGTAATTTCACATAATGCAACCCACAGAGTACAGTGAAGAGAACAGAGTGATGACCACCAGACCTCAGCTTAAAAACACTCCTCAGCTTTTTGTTCACAAAAAGAGGAGGTAGTGTAGTTCTTCCCTGTAATTTCTACCATTCAGTGCCTATGTAATAATAAAATGAGAAAGAATTGATAGAATATGCTAATCCAAAAACATAAACCATTATCTTTACAAGGAAAGTTAAAATACAGATTAGAAACAAAAAGAATCTCTGAAAAAAATCATTAAAATTAAAAGCTAATTTAACAGGGATTTAAAGAAACGTAACAATATAATATAAAAGCTAAATTAAAGTATCTAAAAGTAAACAAGTTTTGAAAAGATCTGTAACTCAGTTATTGGAAATATAAAACTACATCAAAGCAAAAATAGTGTAAATAGTTAATTGAAAAAGAAAAGGTGCTTAAGGAATTGTAACCTTTAAAATCAATGATAAATGACAACAAATATGTATCAGAATTAAATACAAAAAAAATCATAGTTGAAATTTGAAGGCAACTATTTTCTGTACTTTCCATCTCTTCAACACATATTCAGGCTCTATAGGGTCAAGGACAGAACAGGTGTGACAAGAGTGAGTTAAAACAACTTGCCGGCTCTCATATAGTTCATCGAGACAGGAAACAGTTTTTAAATAACTAAACACACAAACATAAAATATTTGCATTTGACATTTCTTTTGTGCCACTTAAAATCTTTCCCATCTGCCTGGCATGGTGGTGCAGGTCTGTAATTCCTGCACTTTGAGAGGCCAAGAGGGGCAGATCATTTCAGCCCAGGAGTTCCAGACCATGGCAAAAACCCATCTCTAAAAAAATACAAAAAATTAGCTGGGTATGGTGGTGCACACCTGTAGTCCCAGCTACTTGGTGGGCTGAGATGGGAAGATTGCTTGAGCCCAGGAGGTCTAGGCTGCAGTGTGCTGTGTTGGTGTCAATGCACTCCAGTCTGGGTGACAGAATGAGACCCACCGCCCCCTCCCCTTCCATATATATAGTCCCCATCCTACCTCTTGCTCCAGTCACTGCTGTAGTGATCGGTTGTTCCTAGACAGAACCTCCTTTTGTTCTCTGTGAATCCTCCAATGACCCATTTCTGCCTTCTCCCTTGGGGTTTCTTTAAGGCTGTGGCAAGAAAAACCTGACCTGCCCTTGTACCAGCACAGCTAGAAGTACAAGGGAGTTAATGCCTGTAGGGCCATCCTTGAGCAATGGGGGTTGGGACCTGATGTAAAAACTCTGAAATATATTATATGCGGGTTCATGGAAGTCTCATCGGGATCAAGAACCTCTCATACTGTTGACTAACCTGTTAATAAAACATTATTTTGGCTTTCTTCCCATTCATTTTTGACACCCTCAACTATCGCTCACTTTATAGATAAAGTTCAGAGTTCAAACAAGTTCTATAACTTACTCAAGTTCACCCTATTTATAAGAAACAACAGCATCTGTCCTCGATGCCTTTGTTTAGAACTTAAAGTGCTTAAAAATATTTTCTTATTTTATCTCTTTAAAAAGAGGTAGGTTTAAAAACCTACCTTCTGTTCTTTCTCCCATTCAGTGACTTCAAGACATGCATGCCCCCTCTGATGTGAAGGTATCACTGGAGACTGCCTATTACATCAAACCTTCTCAAATATGTTCCTATAAAAGATATTATTCCAGAGAGCACATGGTTGATCCAGGTGGGCTAATCCCTAATGCTGGAATTCTAGGCTTCTTCATTCTTGAAATTGGTCAAGTCTTTTCCCTCCAAAATCTGTAATCATAATATGCAGTTTGTCACTCAGGGAACTCCACACAGATATCTGTAACAGTTCCCTGGTAATAAAAATTAAGAATATAGTTGCTCCCATTTTGGGTTGGTTTCAAGTACATCAATAGTACAACTTATAGAACTGTCATATTTTAGAGAAAATTGCAGAAAGCAGTGTTTCCAGTCATTTGCTAACTGAGCTAGAAATTATAATGGCATGCCAAATTAGACTGAGCTGTAAAAGGAAGATATTCATATTACTCTTCTCTGCCCTCACAATATCCATAAGACACTGAGAGACCTGCATTTTTTTTTCTTAACTAAACTTTTTTCAAGTCTTCCTCATTCTGAGTGTTGTATTTTTGCCCCGTTTATCTTGCCTTGCATCCAGTCACCTTGTAGCTGTAATAACTTGTTGGCTCTCTAGGGAAAGTGGGTTGGAGTCCTTTCTGGTCACTGGACGGTTGAAGGATGTGCACGGCTGAACTGTTTACCCACACCTAATCCCTCCTCCTGTTCTATTTTTGAGAACTGTGTGTTTCATAACATTAATAAAAATAGAGATCACACTGTTTATTTGGCAAAGGTGATGAGAATAGGGCATGCTTTGCTGGATTTTTTTTTTTTTTTTCTGAAGTTTTCCTTCTCACAGTGCTGCCAGGTCTGAGGTGAGAAGTGGCTGTTTCTATCTCTTACTGTGTTAGGTATCCCTCTGCCTGCTGTCACAGAAGCTGCTTCTGGCAGCTCTGCCTGTGACCAATTCTGCTGTCTCCTGCTGGGAGGCTGACACCTCACTGGACTCTTTGTTTTCTGGAGTGGAAAAAACCTTGTTTATGCAGACAAGAGGATAGTATCCTGAGAATGAAAAGTTAGATACTGTCTTTGGGCCACGTGAAGTACATAGACACAAGCAGTGAACAGCTCCTTAAATTAGGAAATCTAAAACACAGGCCCCAAATGAGAATCATTTGTGTCCCCAAACCTCAACTCTTATGCTCAGAAGTTTCGCTGAAGATTTACTGGAGAGGCAATTTATAGGGCCCTGGGAGTTGAACAATTAGTATAATGTAGCCCACCCTTGAGACATGACAGTCTAAGGGGTAGTTGAAGACTTTGTACACTGGATTTTAAATTCAGAATTTATTTTACTTTATTCATTAGGTTTGGGGTCTAGTTATTCCATGTTAACCTGTAAACGTTGCCTTAAACTACCAAGAGGTTAAATAAACCACTAAGAGGAAAAATCTAAATTCTGTATTCTGGTAGCAATGGAAATGTGGAAGAAGGTAATTACATTTTCTTTTCCTGAACTCCAGACCAATAGGTAAGGTTTAAAAATGGTTTGTTTTAGCACACACAGCCCCACTTTCATTTTCATCTATCTCTGGCCTTCTTATGCCGATACCTTGTGCCCAGATATTCCTATTTGGAGAACAAGAGCAGCAGCTTCATGATACACAAGTAATCTTTTTCTTCTTTCTAGCAAAGCTTAGATTCTCATAAGGCAGTGTCTCTCAGCTGTGTATTAAAGAAGAAATAAACTGATTAAGCTAAATTATTCTTTAGTGTGAATGATTGATAGAAATTTTATCCTCCTAGAAACATTAGTGTTTTAAATATAAGTCTTCCTTTAGCTGTTTACCTCAGCAGTTTGTGTTTGGTGCAACTTATTTCTTTAGAAGGACACATATTCTCAAGGACTTCTAAAAATACATCTTTGCACCCTCCAGGGTAAGAGAATAATGGATGGAGAAACATTGCTCTGCTTCAGTAATTTTCAAGAAGCAAGTGAAGGGTGTCTGCCCAGATGGTGAGGCATTTTGAAATGGAGCCATGGTGTATTTTGAAAAGAATTAACGGCAATATTGAAGTATAACACCATGTTTAGAAAAATGAAACACAAACATGCACAATTCTACAATCCAGATTCTCTAAAGTTTTACTTTAAAAAATCATTGTGAATATGTGAAAAATATAGTAATTCTCAGGTAGAAAAATGTCGCATTAGGAGCTCATTCCAGAACCTTCAGGTGTTTTAATTGTATTAAAAGTAATACAAGCCAGTATTTAGCACTGATCTGGTTACTGGTAATTTAGTTCATATCAAAGTGAAATAAAGCAAGTAAGCAAAACAACCAAAGTAGTGTCGTGTTTTGGTCAAGAAAGTCACCTGGCCCAGCTCTGGCTGAGACTCTGGAAAATTGGCATCCATGGGCTCTCCATCATTTTATAGCTGCTGCCCTCAACCATTCTAATCACACAACTGGAACAATCCAGACCACTCCCATGGTGTCCGTGGCACTTATTCCACAGCTTATTGAGCATCTCTGTGCCAGGCACTGTTCTAGGAACTGGGGATACATCCTACTCTCTCTCATGGGGTTCACATTTGAATGACGGAGACAGACAAAAAGGAGTGTCAGATGCTGATACCCACTGGGAAGCAAACTTAAGAAACAGTGATGTCATAGAAAATGACTGGGGTAGGTTAAGGGATTATTTTGTTTGCCTGGTGGTTGGAGAACTCCGAAGAGGTAGCATGTGAGCCCAGGTTAAATGACAAGTTTCTAGCCTTGCAAATATCAGGAGAAAGAATATTTCTGGCAGAGAGAACGTGAAGAGCAAAAACACGGGGGGCAGGACTGAGTTTAGCCTGTTTTAGAAACAGAGAGAAAGCCAGTATGAACCATGGAGAGTGACCCTGGCAAACATGGAAGCCATAGCGCTTTCTAATCCCTGGTAGGGAATCTCGTTTTTCTTCCAAATGCATTGGAAGGCCCTGGATAGTTTTGAGGGGGAAGTAAGAACAGTTTACCATTTTAAAGTATACCTTTTATAATAAGTCATATGCCTATAAATCAATGACTGTTTGAATGTTATTTGTATTCTTTGAGAGAACACATGGCTAAAGAACAGACCTGTCTTGCTGCTCTCTAAAGCAATGAAGCTAGTAGAAAACTCAGCTTTGCTGTTCAGCACACTGTCACCATGCCACACTTTATATGTTTGAGCCACTTTATGCACTCTAAGACTTCTGAGACCAGAAACTCTTTTCTGCCTACTTAGCATGCACACCACAATTCCTCTGAAGTGTCTGTGGGCTACCCGCTTTGCTGTGATCTTCTTTTAGAGTATTTAATGGATTTTAGAAGAGTGTTAAATCTCTGCTTTGTAAAGCCTTATTCCTATCCTCAAATTATCTAAATTCATTACCTTCTTGCTATAATAGTTTAATTGAGTATAGGATATAAAGCTAATTTATTTCACGTTTTTGCTTTTAATAGTTTTCACTTTTCTTATTGAAAAAGTAATTACTGGATTCCAATACAGTAACTGGAAATAACTTTTCTAATAACACATATTATCATGTCATCATCATCAGAAAATTCTTTGAAGTACCCTCAAAGTGGAAAGCCTTCCATATGTGTTTTCTATGTTCAATATACATACATAAGTGCATTTTAATGGTGTGCTGATGTTCTATTATTTGCATATACTATAATTAAATTGAATTATATAAAAATGACTTTTTAGGTCACAGATAATCAAATACTTTTTAGTTCAATAAGGTTCAATCTAATGTAACAATTTTCCTGTATTTTTGTATTTTGTTTTTAATTTTTAATATCTTGAGAAATGCCATTTATCCAGTATTTATCTAAAATGCCATTTAACTCATCCAGTGTTTATGTAAATATATGTATATAAACTATACTTGCACACTGGCCTAGTAATTTCTTTATAATAAATTCTCAGTAGTTGAATTATCATATATGGAGAAGAACATATACATTTCTAATACATATATATTTCCAAACTTCCCTTAAACTTGTTTATACAACAGTATTGTGAATAATAATACTGGATATTATTGTTTTACTTTTGGCCAATGTTTTAGGTAGAAAAAAAAAGCTTACTTTTGTGTGCATTTCCTTGACTTACAGGTTAAAGCAATTGAGCATTTTTTATAATATTTTTCCATCACACCTGTCCCTTCATTCTTTTTTAACAGCATCCTGTCACATGCTGCCATTAATTCAAGTACTTTGTTTCACAGGCAAAGCATTTTCAGGCAGGGTCATTCATAAGGATAAGAAAGTGGATGAAGTAGGTTCCATGGGACAGTAAGACAAACTCCAAGGGTTAAAAACGTTCACCATTCAGCCATCAAAAACGATGAGTTTGTATCCTTTGTAGGGACATGGATGAACCTGGAAGCCATCATTCTCAGCAAACTGACACAGGAACAGAAAACCAAACACCGCATATTCTCACTCATAGACGGGTGTTGAACAATGAGAACACATGGACACAGGGAGGGGAGCATCTCACACTGGGGTCTGTCGGGGGGAAAAAGGGG
>PVKV010023950.1:0-32340 GCA_004027835.1 Alouatta palliata
TATCCCTCCCCAACTCCCCACCCCCTGCTGTCCCTCCCCTTTTTCCCCCCAACAGACCCCAGTGTGTGATGCTCCCCTCCCTGTGTCCATGTGTTCTCATTGTTCAACACCCGCCTATGAGTGAGAATATGCGGTGTTTGATTTTCTGTTCTTGTGTCAGTTTGCTGAGAATGATGGTTTCCAGGTACATCCATGTTCCTACAAAGGATACGAACTCATCATTTTTGATGGCTGCATAATATCCCATGGTGTATATGTGCCACATTTTCCCTGTCCAGTCTATCATCAATAAGCATTTGGGTTGGTTCCAAGTCTTTGCTATTGTAGAATTTTTTAAAGAACAAAAGTTCTTGGTTTTAATATAGTCTAATTTATTATTTCTTTCCTTCATCAGTAGTAGTTTTGTCTTAAATAAAAAAGCCTTAAAAAAAAAAAAAGCCTTGCTTACATTATTTTTATAAGGATATTTTTCTATGAGTCCCACTACAATTTTTATTATATTAACTTTTTATGTGGAAAATTAGATTACTTCTGAAAAGTGTATTGGTTTCCCGGTAGGAGATAGTGTCTCCTTTATCATAATATCATAAAACTAATGTCTATAGATGTTCCGTAGCACTTGTTTTCTTCCTGTTTATGACACTTAATTGACTTGTTTGTAATTGTATTATTATTTTCATTTCTCATTAGATACCAAGCTGTTTCCTGCACAACTTGCATCTCTTTAGTTCATTCACAAACTTTGTATACAGTATATACTCAATAAATACCTGTTAAAAGAATACATTGATTTATTTCTAGATATATATTTATGCCCACCTAATAGTTTTGTGTAATCTGTATATTTTACTTTATACTATACTTAGTTATTTTTCTGAGAAACTGAATATTGACTGTATGATTTCTAAGCAAATACAAGTTTATCAGGAATGTTTAAGGAAATGTGTGTTATTTTGCAAGTAGAAAAACTGATATCAGCCAGCTGGGCAATTTTGATAAAACATATTTTCTTTGATCCTAAAAATAATCTACAACCAGCTTCATACATTATTACTATTATTATTTGAGACAGAGTTTCTCTTTTGTCAGACAGCTCTGGAGTGCAGTGGTGTGATCTAAGCTCCCTGCAACCTCTGCCTCCTGGGTTCAAGCAATTCTCCTGCCTCAGCCTTCTGAGTAGCTGGGTTTACAGGTGCCTGCCACCACGCCTGGCTAGTTTTTTGTATTCTTAGTAGAGATGGGGTTTCGCCATGTTGGGCAGCTAGTCTGAAACTGCTGACTTCTGGTGATCCACCCACCTCAGCCTCTCAAACTGCTGGAATTACAGGTGTGAGCCACTGTGCCTGGTCCAGTTTCATACATTATTTTAAGAGACAATCATGACAGAATTTAAAAAAAAAAAATTTTTTTAAACATTTTTTATTACATATGAAGTATTATATTTTAGATGAAAAACAAACATTTTAGATGAAAAACAAACATTTTAGATGAAAACCAGAAACATTTAATATGATAAAATTATATTTACATCAAAGTTATCTGACACTAAAGCCTCTGCTTTCCTTTTCTTAAAGGTCTATAAGTAATAATAAAGTAGAAGAGAGAGGGCAAGATAAGAAGGAAGGCATGAAAACTAGGGTAAAAAGAATGCGAATGGAGAAGTTTATATTGAGCAGTTTTTAATATTTAAATTTCATATTTAAATTTTTATATTGAAGTTTTTATTTAAATGTTTTTAATTAAAAATAATTATTAAATATTTATATTTAAATATTTATATTAGCTGAGATTACTACATTATATTAAAATTTGCAGTATACTGATTGAATGTTTCTTCTTTTGAAATTTTAGTTTAGGAAATAATGGATATGTTCCAAATATATCTCAGCAAAAAGAAAAATGTATTTTATAATAATTTTTAGTCACTTGATTATTTATATCTTCCATTTTCACCCTTAAGGAGTTTAAATGCTTAACATCACTCATTGTTCTTTTATTTCTATTATAGTATTTTCATGATGACAGGGACTATGGATTTTAGACATCATCATGATTTGCTTAGATTTTAGTAGCCAATTCCTTGGATGCATACAACTATACATTTTCCAATATTTAAAAATTAGTATTCAATGCCAAGATAGTTTCCCAATCATATCATTTTAAATTAAGGTAGATATTTGATTTGTATTTTTTGTAGCTAAAATATATGATAAATTATGACTGTGTGTGTGTGTGTGTGTGTGTGTACAAAACCATAGGAAAGTGATAGCTTGAGAAACTGAATTTACATTTAGGCAAGTAAATAATTAATAAATTAGTGTACTCTCAATTAATTTACATAATGGTTTTTGTTAGAATCTATAAACATATTTAAAAAAGAACCTTAGTAAGGTGAAATAGAATAAGCAGGTGGTCATTATCCTTGTGTAACTGATTACATCAGGAAATGACATTGTGGTTAGTTTAGAAAAGAAAATTGCAATTCAGTTCACAAAAACAATAAAAATAGGATAAGTGGTTGTACATATGTGTCAGGCAAAGTAATGATTGTAATTCGAAGAGGACTAATTAGTAACATGTCTAAGAGGCAAAATCATAAAATGAGATGGTGACTTAAAGAACTTTCACAGAGTGAGTAGGAATCCATATAAAAAAAATAAAGCCTATTTGGTTACGAGCACTGACTATGACTATTTAGTAATACAGGATGTACTTGTAAATTAATATATAATATGCTATCATTATAAATTTAAAATGGTCTGTCTGCTAGAAAATACACTTCCTTAAAGCATCCCAAAGAAATCAGTGTCAAAATATCAGTAAGATACAAGCATAAGGAAGAATGTAAGACAAGTGAGTTATTTAAAAACCCAAACAAATTACTGAGAAAGATGTAAGAGTAAGCTGATTTTTGTTTCTAAGATTGATTCAGCTTAACTGAGGTCTAAACCTGTTAAGTCATTAATTTTTGAGGATGATTCATTTCATGTGAGTGACTAGGCAGGGAATTTATTCCTTGAATTTGAGTTATGTGCATTGTTACTAAATTTAATTGGAAGAAATCAACATTCTGACAAGGAAATTTTCTTTGACTATAAGGGTACACATTTCTGTATTCCTTAGGCAACCAGAATTGTCCTGATATTGGTTTAAAACACTCTTTGCAATTCTAATTGATGTACAGGAAAAAGAAAAACAATGTTGTTCAAAGGAGAACAAATACCTAAAATAATCAAGGAAACAGAGCGCTTTATGTGAGGAAAATCAGAAAAGATAAACTATTCACTCAGAATTCATGAAGAATAATCCATGTTTATCAGGCACCTCCTACCCAGGGGATGCATTTTGAGAAGATAATGCTAACAACAAGAATAAAGTACTTCATTAACTGTACTTTTGCCTTATCTGTAGAAACTTCAGCCTACTTTACATTCAACCCAAATTGTACCGGGAGTCACCAGGGAGTTTCGTATTTGCACGCTGAAACTAGTTCCATTAGCCATCATTTATTTTAGGCGTCATTTCCTTTTCTTATTGATCTCCCTAGTACTTTCAGGGTAGATGATAACCATATTTACAAAAGAAGGTAATTGTATCTTCTGCTTCATAGAAGTACCTATTGATTTATTTTTTATCTAGGGACATTTGCTACAAGTTTCATAAATGATAGTGAACAGCAATGATAAGATCACTGATCTGGACTATAATGTTTGCAGCTTGAAGTATGCAGTCTCCAATTATTTTTGGAATCTAACCATCACTTTTTCCACAAAATGTGATGATTTTTAGTATTTTGAGATAGAAATTCTTTATCACAGTAGAGATATAATCTTGGCTTATTAATTAATGTATGAGAATTAGATAACAATTTTTAAAAATTTACTCTTTCAATGAATAGCAAGTTTATGTGAATATCAGATAAAATTCAAGGCATTTGTATGCAGCAGTAAACAAAACACACAAAAGTCACAGTTCCTTTGGTACTAACGTCCTAGCCAAGGTGACAGACTTAAATAAATAACACATGTAGTATGTTAAAAAAAAATTGTATGGTGAAAATTAAAGGAGAAAAGGAGATTAGGAATATTTCAAGAAGTGGATTAAAAGTTTGAAATGAGAAGTCGCCAATTAGTGACATGGCGGTAATATAGTAAAAATCTGAGATAATAAAAGATTGAGCCATTTGGAAGTTTGGACAAAGAATATTTTAAACAGAGGGAACAGGAAAGGGAAAGGCTTGGAAGTAGTCTTAAGTGTGGCATGCTCCAGAAGGCCAGGGTACTTATACATGGAATGAGAGAGAAGATGAATTGTACTTGAGGTAAAAGTACAAATGTAGATCAGGTTCTTGTAGCTCAGCCTCAAAAACTTGGATTTTTTAATGAGTGAGATACAGTACTACTGAAGTATTTGGAAAAGAGGAGTAAAACAGTTTTTTAGCTGAAATTTTAGCAAGATCACTCTGAACACTTGTAGAGAATAGATCATAGGAATTTAAGACACAAGTAGAGAGACCAGTTAAAAATCTGTTGCAATAATCTAGATAAAGAGAATTCAGCGTGTGAATGTAGCTAAAGAGAATTCATTGTATGAATGTAGCAGTGAAGTTGCTAAGAAATGATTGAACCCACATTGGGTTATGAATTTTATCACAGTGTAAATTTCACATAAAATTATTCAGGATGGTTATATTATTGACTATTGTGTGCATTCCTTTTGAGTAGTAATATTTTTCCTCTCAAGACTTGGTATACAATCTTTTGATTTCCATGTAGTATAAGAGAATAATAATGCCACCCTGGCTGATTATTTTTTTCTCTAAATAAAACTAGTTTTTTTTTTCCCCCTGAATGTATTCTTGTAAAATTATATTATTTTCAATCAAGTTGAACTTTGGAGGATAAAACTAGAGCAATAATTTGCCCAGTAAATTGAGTAATTTGGTCTGAAAACTCCATTCTTTTGTCCAGTCAAAACGTATTTTATTTTCCTGCATCTGTTGTCCTTTGATATATTTTTGAATTCTTGTATTTATCTTCTTTAAATATACTTTCCACCATGTAGTGGCTGTTCTGCCCCTTTTAATTAATCCTGTGGATTTTTTTCATGTTTCTCTTTTAATTTGCCTCTTCATTTTTTGTTGTTATTATATTGTTTTCTGCTTCCATTTTGTGTTTTTCTCTCATTTTATAATGAAATATAGCTGATGTACATAAAACAATGAAACATAAAAGTCCAGTATAATGAGTAATTAGAAGTACAAATCTGTTCATGTAATAGTTATTTCTTGAATGAAGGAATGAATGAGTAAAATATACAAGTCTCCCTGCTTTACTCTCCATTTTTCTAGATGTTAGTTGGGGCACACAAACAAATTTAAGTAGCAGTCTGCCCAAAGTGACTGAATCTGAGTACCTTATTTGGGTCACCCAGAGAGGGAGTGTTTGCAATTACTCCATCCTTGGTTCTTTCTATGGCTTTTTGTTGGGAGAACTTGATCAGGTAAAACAACACAGATATGTGCCTACCTGAGTCTTATTCTATGATGACATTAACCAAGTAAGTAGGAGAGTTACCATGCCTGGAGAACCCCCAATCTCTCTTAAGCACGCAGGCTTAGGTTAACTAACCATTTTCCACCTCACTTGGGGATATTACCTATTTGCTGGAATGTAGACCTTCTTGGATTGTGTCTGTGTCTGCCTCAATCTGAGTATTATTTAATTCATTTGTATGTATTAGTGCAGACTTTAAAAGAATTCTACTTGGCTAACATTTCAGTGTTTTTATTTGTCTTATTTTAGAGGTTTTGAAAAAGAAATCTACCCATGATTCTGCTTGTTTTCCCCTTCCTATTTCTTTCTCTCCATAAGTTTCGGGCAGAACTGTATAGATTCTTTTGAATTTATTAACTTAGCTACTGGTAATTCTACTCACTGAATTTGATGCATAGGTTATTTCAATAAATTTCCCATTTCCCAAGGTCAACATTGCTCATGCAGTAGAATAAATGCATGAAGAATAGCAGAGTTGCCCTAGTCAGTCTGATTAAACTCTTCTTTGAACACAGCACATTGTGTTTATGACAACTTGTACTAATTTACTTTCATTACTGCTGAAGAATGTAAATGTACTGAAAACGGCATTTAAACAGCCAACATTGTTAGAATACATGACCATCCTATTTGTTGATACTTAAGACCTCTACAGGATTCATAAAATGGAAAAGAACCATAATAATCCTAATGTGACTGATGTGAAATAACATTTAGTTCCCATAGAGAAGCTTTTCTTCAAAACCTCTGTAAAGGTGAAATATTTTTTAAAAATTCCACAAAGAGTGTATCATGAAAATTGACGCTTAGTAACACCTGTTAAAGGAGAAAAAGAAAATATTTTACACCACGGCAATGAAAGCAGAAACTGAGAGTGTGACTAAGAAGCAATATGAAAAACTCTGTTTATGCCAACATGGATTTCACACTCCTGTGTTAGCTGCCAATTCTATTTTGAACTACTGGGCCTCTGCTGTTAAATAAATACATGAAATGTATTATGAATACCGTGGTCTTACATGTTGCTGGGTATTGATGTATCCGTAATATATTCTACCGCTGGGCGATACCATCGTCCTTGATGTGAATAAACAGGTGAGATGTTGGAAAAATTGGGCTAAAATTTGATCATAGCGAAAAAAGATTGAGATAGAACTAGGGATGCTTTGAGCTATTTTAAAACGTAACTATTTACAAAAAATCTTTACCTTTTCTTTGAAACGGCACTAGAAAAACGATTCTTGCCTCGTCTTCTTGGCACATTCTATGGAAATTTATATTTATATAGATTATAGATAAAATGTTAGCAAATAAACTGATGAAATACTATTTTTCTATAATACCTTAAATATTGGGACCTATTGTATCTCTCTCATCAACTGTTTCTCTCTCTCTGTATATTTTATATATATAGTTAACTCTTAAACAGTGTGGAGGTTAGAAGAACCAGCCCTAAGGGCAGTTGAAAATATGCTTATAACTTTTAATTCCCCTAAACTTAACTACAATTGCCTGCTGTTGACTGAGACCCTCAACGAAAACATAGTTAACTAACACATATTGTTATATATAGTATAAACTGTATTCTTATAATAAAGTTGCCTAAATAAAATAAAATGTTATTAAGAAAATTATAAAGAGAAAATATATTTAATATTCTTTAAGGGAAGTGGATTATTGTAAGGGTCTTTATTCTCATCATCTTCATGTTGAGTAGGTTGAGGACGTACGAGGTTGGTCTTGCTGACTCGGGTGGCAGAATTGAAAAAAGTGGAAGAGGGGAAGGGGAGACAAGAGAGGCAGGCACATGCAGTGTCACTTCAGAGAAATAGTTTGTAATTTCTCACTTTTGCTTTTTATTTGTCTAAAGATGGTTCTTTGGGTAGCAGTTCTTCTTCTACCATTTGCTTTAGGTTCAGGGCTTCCTATCCTAAAAATTATGACATGATTATTCAAACCATCTTGAATAATCAGAACCTATCTGCCAGATTGTCTAACGTCAGTTTGTTTTCTGAGACTGCTTGTGTATCTTCTTCCTCATTGTCTGGCTCTGGTTCAGAAGCGTTCATCTCCATCAAGTTGTCTTCCATTGACTCTTCTTGTATGTGGTCTATTTGCTCTTGAATTTCTCCAAGATCCATATCTTGAAACTCTTCACTCCCTACCTATGTTGCCATAGCCACAATCTGTTTAATTATTTCCTTGACTGGATCTGTCATAAATCCAATAAAATTATGCACAACATTTGAATACAGTTTTCTGCAGGATGAATTTATTGTTTCAGGCTTGATGGCTTTCAAGGCATTTTTTGTAACAGCAATGGAATCTTCAATAGTGTAATCTTTCCAGAGTTTCATGATGTTCTCTCTATCATGATTCTCTTCCACATCACTGACAATCTTATACAGTACTGTGTGTAATGAGTCAAAGGTGCTTATGACATGCTGACCTACAGGCTGACATGTATTTGGGGAGAAGTAGGCTGCTTTGTTGCCTTTGTTGTTGAATTCATGAGGTTCTAGGTAGACAGGGTCATGGGTCAACACTGAAATAACTTAAAAAGGAAGTCCCTTACTGGCAGGATACTTTCTAATTTGAAGGGCAAAAAAATCAAGAAAACCAATTCAGAAAAAATATTCTTACTGCCCAGGTCTTCTTGTTGTACAAGCCAAAGACTGGCAGCTAGTGTTTATTTTGTCTCTTCAAGGATCAGTGTTTAGCAGCTTTACAGATAAGGGCACTCCTGATCATAAACCTGATTGCAGTTGGCCAAAAAAATAAAAATAAAAATAAAAAGGTAGAGTAAGCCTTTCACTTCCTGCCTTAAATCCTGGTGCTTGTTGCTTTTCCTCATTAATACATGTCCATTGTGGCTTTTTATTTGCAAAATATGATACTTTGTTTTGCATTATAAATTTGTTCATGTAGATATACCTTCTCCTCAATGATTTTATTAATGGCTTCTGGGAACGCTGTTGCCTTTTGCTCAGCAGAGATGGCTTCTTCTATTAATATTTTTCTGAGCCAAACTGTTTTCTTAAATTATTAAACCATCCTCTGCTGGCATTAAATTCTTCAGCTTTAGGTCATTCACCTTGCTTTTGCTCTAAGTTGTGGCAAAATGACTTTGTTTTTCTTGAGTCATATTAGAGTCTATGGGTATGCTTTTCTTACAGCAATCTTGCAGAGTCTATTGTCACTCCCCTAGGCAGATCTGGAAGTGGGATGGTCCCGCATTGAGACAAGGAATTCAGCCTTTGTCACCATATATACACCAGTTTTAAATAATGAGTTAGCTCATTTTGGGTAAACCCATTTCTGAAGAGAAAATTAGCTGGTTATCCATTAGCAACTAATATTCTCAACAGCTGAGGAAATGATTAGTCACTCCTAATCATGACATCTGAATGATGTACCATGTTTTCCACTGCTTTTCAAACACTCGGGCCATTTATATAATAAGTTTGCCTCCTCTGGGAACAGTTCTTCTGGGATCTGGTTGGTCTGTTTTTCTGGAGAAGCTACCAAGAGGAAGGCAAGTAAGACAAACTACAATACTCACTTCTCCAACTGGTTTCCATGGGTGGTGTCTTATTGAGGTCCCACCATTGGCCGCAGTTACTAGAAGTCTGGATATTTGCAGTTGGAGTAGCTGGTGTGACCTTGGTCAGTGAGCCTATATTTTTGGGTCCATGCCTAGTTTACATCCATATGATGGGGCCATAACCATTTCATTGAACAGCAATCAGCCAACATTGACCATGGTTGATGACAGAGGCTGTCTGACATCAGTTGGCCACGTCATTTTACCTACTGAATTACCTAATATCTCTTTTGTGGTAGCTGCTCACTGGTGAGTGTTACCATGCCATAAGAATATCTTCCGACTTTGTGCTTGTTCTCTTAATTCTATTTACATGTCAATTGGTACAACTCATACAATTCCATCTACATGTAAACAGGGTAGAATTAAAAGGAATAGAGAGTATTGGAAGGGACACATGAAAAGTATACAGCACAGTTTATCATTTTTCTTCTTGGCATCTACTCTTCTTATTTCTTCAGGTGAAAAAGGTATGTTCCTAATTCAAAAGGCATGCAAAGTTCTAGCAGCTACATGGAATGTGAAATACTAGTTATTATCAGGAGCTAAAACTATCTCTTATGCAAGCTGGCAGATATAAAAAAGCAGCAAAATAATGAACATAAACATAGATGCTGTAATTTTCACTTCATTAGTTTGCCATGAGGCCTATGTTGGTAATCACAGGTGCCGCCTTTGACTGCAACTTATGCTTCCAAGTTCTACCTGCACCCCATTTGAATGGCATTATTTATCTGGCAGAATAACCCAAATCTTTATTTCTTTAGAACTTATGTCTTTGGTTACCGTGTTGCATTTTTTCACAGGCCTGAATTACTCACCAAGGCAGTACTAAGGGGAGCCTCTGTGAGTCATGAATCACCTGGGCTCCTAACATTGTTCTTTTCCCCATTGTTTTGCAGCAGGACATTTTTCTCTTAGAAATCAGAATTAGTCATTTCAGGAAATTCAGTGATCCCTTTTCTGCCTATTTTTCTCTTAGAAATGAGAATTAGTCATTTCAGGAAATTCACTGACCCCTTTTCTGCCTATGAGACCAAAATAAAAAAATGGGAGTGAGTACAAGCTGGTCAGAATGCAGTCTCAGCTTTCACTTTAATGGAATCATGATGGTGTTGTCTGGTGGAAGTATTCCTCCTTTTGAGCACCAAAATCTAAACACCCAGAAAGCCCATGATAATGGAGATGGAGAGAAAACATCCTTCCAGTAAGTTACATACTTTAACAGTGAGAGAAATTATTCCTAATTCTACTCTTTGGCTCTTAAACACATGCATCCTATCTATAGAGGAGATTGCACCATATACCTAGTACTAATTTAAAGCATATAATACATTTTTGATTGATACTCTAATCCTATAGAATATTGACTATTCTATCAAAAATATTTTAATGGAACACATGCTAAGATTATACATTTTCTGTTCTAGAACCCATTGCAATCCTTGTATTGCTGCAGCATATGTCACTTCATCCAATAATACTTTGTGTGGAATAATATGACAATAAGGCATTATGTAACTTAATATACTTAATCCTAGCAGAATAACTGTAGATAGAGATGGCAAATACGTATCTGGAATACATACCTATTCTCATGTGGGTTCAGAGAAGGGGATTTCTTCTCATTTTGTGAAATATTGGATTATCGTTACCAATTGTTCCTTTCCCTGTAAGAGGATTATGCCACAATGCCCTTTGTTTATGTAATTTCTCCAGCCTCCTGATAAGTGGTATTAGGGTGATACTTGGCCACCCTTACTTCTGAGCTTAGATTTGTGTGAATTATTTTGGTTGAAAAAAAATGAGTGGTTGTGATTCAGGTCATTTGTACACACAATGGAGACTTTTAATGCATTGTGTGATGGTTCAGCCTCTTGTGATTTTGTCCTGTGTCACAATAGCAGGATGTCCCATGTTAGGGGTTCTGCTTTACCTTGGGTCCCAGATGATAGTAACAGAGTGGAAGCCAAATGGAACAGAACCACAGTCAACCTATGTAATGTGAACAAGAAATAGTTCTTGATACTGTTGTCATACTGATATTTTGGTATTGGTTTTTACTATAACAAAATCTATATAATAAATACCTCCAAGATACAAAGTATCCAAATTAATCAACCTATGGCCAGGTGGCCAGTTAGTACCTTCCAGGAAATAAAATCAATTTGAGAGGTATTTACTTTTGTCTGGTTGAGCATATTAGCAGTAACCAAATCAGCCTGGATGAGAAAGTACCTCTTGTACAATTCATACATAGCCTCCATTTTTGATGTCCTGGTCACTGTATAAATAGGCTCAGTGGGTGGCTGACACCTTCAGGGTAATTCATGTGGTCCATCTTATTTGGGAGAGCTTTATCCATAGTGGAAGCTTGCAAGTCAGCAATTACAGGGGTCAAAATATTTTTACACATTTAAGCTGTTTGAGAAGCCAATATTTTCAAATTCTCTGTCACCAGTCTTCCTGTTTTGTTCTTTCCCTTTCCTTGATAAGTCAGTCAACCCATGAGCCATTGCCCTTGAATCAGCATACATCTGTATCTCAGGACACCTCTTCTCTTATATAAAGTGATGTACTCTCACTTCTCAAAAGTCTGGTAATTAAAGAGATATCTCTGTGTGACAATTTTTCAAGGTCATTCCTGAATGGGGCTTTAATGTAACAACTTCTAATAAGATTGTTGCTTGCATATGGTGCATATTGTTCTGTAAACCAAGCTGCTACATTTTTTTCTTTCATTTATTTCTTTGTCAAATGTCATAAATAGGGTGATGATAGATCCTGGTTTTCCCAGAACACTTTTGATTTATACCTAGTGTTCCAACTTTATCAAGAGTAGTGTTGCTTTGTGCTTTTAAAAGTGTCTTGATTTGAATGTTAACCATGTTATCATACTAAACATAGATAAAGGTTGAGAGAGGGATCACACAATCATGAAAATTTGTGCAACTGAGTGTAAGTCTTCTTCAGCTTGTCTGTGCATTCCAGATATGCTTAACTTCAGTTTCATAAATTCATTTTCCATTGCACTAGGGCATATTACTGGACCCATCCAATTTTACAATTCAGTAGATGAACTAGCACCCCCCGTTGAGCATGTACAGGTGCGGATGTATGACTTTGTTATCTTGTGGTCAGATACTCTGTTTATATCGGGGACCAATACCGTGTCACAGGAGATTTTCAAATAGAGAAGAGTTTGTGATAGGGCCAAACTTTACTATCAGTCCTTAAGGATCTGTGCTGTTTCTCCTATTGAGACTTGCCAAGAGTTCAATAAAACCTCTCTATCATAAACACTTCCAATACTATTGGGTTTGCTGATTAAATCCAAATTTCAGGGTATATTTTCCCTTCTGCAGACTATTTTCTTATTCTGATACCATTCAAAAATGTCATATTTATGAGTTAGGGGTAGAGGAGCACACATAAATATGATGTATGTTGTCTCAAAATCCAAAGAGCCCCCCAAGGCATTGAGTCTCTTTCTTTATAGTGGGCATTGTAAGGGATAGCAACTTGCTTTCACTTTAAAGAGTATGTTCTGAGATATTGTCTACACTCTTGAATTCATAGAAACTTCCATGATATGACAAGCCCCTGAACTTTTAGAGCATTTCTAACCCATTGTCTTGTATCCACATATCTTATTATAGTAGTTTGAAGGTTTACTAATTTCTCACAATGATATTCAGTTGGAATACTGTCATCAATATAAAAATATTGGCGATGAGATATCAGCCTGATCAAGACACCTTTGGACATTATGACATTGGTGTAAGTCAAGACAGTAAGGGTACACTGGTATTAGTACTGATTAAGGTAAAAATGCTTCAAGTTAATTTTACTAATAAAAATGGAGAAAAGAAGGCCTCTGCATGCAAGAGACCATCTACGTTGATTAGGAAAGATACCATCTCCGGCAACTCAACTGTGATTATTAGCATCATCTGATGAATTTTGTGATAATCTATGGTCATTGTCCATGATCTAGTTCTGGCTTTCGTACTGGCTAACAGACAATTAAATGAGAATGTGATAGCAATCACCATCTCCACATTTAAAAAACTATGTGTAGTCGGTACTACTTTCTGCAAATCTGTTGTAGATTGGCTTGGCTTTTTTTTTTTTTTTCCCTTTTGAGATAGAGTTTGGTTCTTGTTGCCCAGGCTGGGGTGCAGTGGCGCAATCTCGCTTCACTGCAACCTCCGCCTCCTGGGTCCAAGCAATTCTCCTGTCTCAGCCTTCTGAGTAGCTGGGATTACAGGCATGCGCCACCACGCCCAGCTAATTGGTGTATTTTTAGTAGAGATGGAGTTTTGCCATGTGGGCCAGGCTGGTCTCCAACTCCTGCCCTCAGATGATCCGCCTGTCTTGGCCTTCCAAAGTGCTGGGATTACAGGCATGAGCCACCATGCCAAGCCTGGCTTGGCTTTTTATTCACTCTCTTGGCAGGAGTGTGAAGATCCAAGGGTTTCCAGCTGGCCTTTTCTACCATAACTGCCTTTACTATGAAGATTGTCGAACCTGTGTAGGAATTCTGCCAGTAATTAAGTGTATCTCTTCACTGTATGCCCAGACAGTGGGAAAACAACAATATGTATCTGTCATAAATCTCCTACTGCAACTTAAGTTAGATTTTTGTCCATTAGCCCCAGAATGTTGCAATTGAATACATTATACATGCGTAGGCTGTCAATCTGTTTTATTCCTTGGAGCTTCATGATGACTTAATCATTGCCATAAATGTATGTCTCTCAAAACATGATTATCACTCAACTGAGTAGTTTATTATGTTAAATGCACTGAAATGACCTTTGACAGATCAACATTACCATCTGACCTGGGCTCTAAGTTTTTCTTTAAATGATGGAGCCTGGTATTACTGCAGCATCTCTCACTGTTAGCTCTGGCTACAGAGGGCAGCCACTGCAGATGTTTACATGCCAGTGCCCTCCTCACCAATCATTTTCTTAACAATTTAGTGAGTAGAGTCTCTTTTGGATCATTGCAGACAAGGAGTTCTTTTAATAGTTGGATAAACATTTTGTACATAACAGGTCTAACGTTTGTGACAACCTAAGCTTTTGAACCCTAAGCCTCTAAACTTTGGTATTTGATCATCAATGACTGCAGGCCGCTGTTCAACTTGAAATTAGCTAAGATGATAAAGGAGATTGCCGAGATAGGTTAAGAGAATTTGGGAGTTTAAAGCTCTTTTAATAACACGATTTCCAGACACTTAATTCAATGCAGTAAATTATAAATCCCAGATCATACATACTCATTAATACAGTCATCCCAAACAATACTTATGTTTTATTTTTTTCTGGTTTAATATCTTTAGATCCAATCATAAAGTGCTTCTCAGATCACTGCTGTTAAAATTGGTGATATTATCATTTGGGATACTATCCTCTCTTGAGTCATGCCATGAAATTTCCAATTTAGTCTATGAATATCTAACTTTTTATGGACTACAAGGAAAAATGGTGAGGTGGAGTTATACTGTGAGATGAGAAAACAGCCTGTAGACTATTTTGAAATATAGCCTATTGATAGAAAATTGGAGGTATAAAAAGGTCAACAGATCAGATGTTTGCCATTAAAGAGACAGTTTATAACTCACAGTTTTCAAGAGAAGGAGCACTCCATTCTGGAGGGCTGTAGTAGGAGGCACTGGGGTAGATCGGGGGTAGAGAGAGGTGGGGCCTGTGGGTCAGAGCCTTAATTGTGGTTTTCACAGGAAGAAACAGGCAAGGAAGCATAAGCAGGTTTAGGGATGGTTAGTTTGAATAATTTCAGTGGGCTCTGGGGACTAGGGTTTGTCTCTAGTTGTCTGGTACCTAGCTGTGAGGTGATTAGGGAAAATAAATATTAGTGCCTGTGTAAGTGAGCCCAATAAGTGACATGGTTGGGTGTGGACCCTGGATTAGTTGCTTTGCATTTGAAAAGCATGCTCATAGTTGTGCTATTTACTATGTCTGAAAACTGGGTCTCTGTGGGAGTTACAGGTCCCTCCAGGGTTAGCAAAGCCCCAGATGTCAAAGCAGCAGAATGCAAAGAATAAAAGAAATAATTAATATAAAAACCAAACATCCAAGTATTTGATGAAAATGGCTGATTCCTTCACTGTGTGTGTGTGCACGCACGTGTGTTCGTGTGTGTGCGCGCATGTGTGAGTGTGTGTGTTTGTGTGTGTTGGATAATGTTGACACGGAGTGGGGATGTCTCTGCTGGCAAAGTGGGTCCAGGGGATCTTTGCAGTTAAAATATTTTAACATTGACTGTCTGCTCAAATGTCCCCACCACAGGTCTCAGGGTTTATCTTTTTTCTCATTAATTACTTTGATGTACAATAAAATTTTTTTCACATTGTGATATTTAATTGATGCTTTAGCAGCTCTTAGCATATCTTTGCTGCAACTAGAGGGGATGAGAGTCTCTTCAAAATGTCCCTTAAGACTTTTCGATTGCTTCTGTTTGTTCTGTTAGTTGGGCATTTCAGGACTCGAGTTTGGCCTTTTCACTGTTTATACTTTCTAGGCTAGTCAGAAAACGCCAACTGATTCCACAATCTTTATAATCATGATGGTTACCATAGCTACCAAGTGCTTTAGCCACTTGACCTTCATCCGCACAACATCGTTCATCATATGCTGCCATAGAGATAATTCGACTTATCAGGATACCATTACAAGCCATGGAATTACCAGTGGTCTGTTACTGCAGTAAAGAGGTTATTTCTTCTCAAATACATAAGCAGATCAATTATGGAATCTTATTGTGACACAATTCTAACATTTTGAAAGGTGAAAAACACCTGCTTCCTAAAGCTACTTCAAAAGTCATTTACTGTATTAGTCAGTGTGCCCACTGGAAAAAAAGTGTGTTCCACAGTGTGGAACTAAGGAAAGTTGCATAAACGAACGTCTTACAAAGTGTGGGCAGAATATAAAGAAACCACCAAGAGATATTGTCCCTAGGAAGAGTGGTAGATGGATATAGCTAGAATATGTACACCAATTTATAGTTTAGATCTATAGCTTGCATTGAAGTGACTTCTAACTAATGAAAGCATTTTATAGTTTAATATATCTTTTTCCTCTATTCAATCAACATTATTTATTTATTTACTTATTGCATTTTAGGTTTTGGGGTACATGTCAAGAACATGTAAGATTGTTGCATAGGTACACACATGGCAGTGTGGTTTGCTGCCTTCCTCCCCATCACCTATATCTGGCATTTCTCCCCATCTTATCCCTCCCCAACTCCCCATCCCCCACTGTCCCTCTCTTATTTTCCCCCACAGCCCCCAGTGTGTGATGCTCCCCTCCCTGTGTCCATGTGTTGTCATTGTTCAACACCCACCTGTGAGTGAGAACATGCAGTGTTTGATTTTCTGTTCTGTGTCAGTTTGCTGAGAATCATGGTTTCCAGGTTCAACCATGTCCCTACAAAGGACACGGACTCATTGTTTTTTATGGCTGCATAGTGTTCCATGGTGCATATGTGCCACATTTTCCCTGTCCTGTCTATCATGGATAAACGTTTGGGTTGGTTCCAAATCTTTACTATTCAATCAACATTTTTACCCAGTCATGAGAAGTGGTGAGCTTTCCATACCTCATTCTGAAATGGTCAGCATGGGAGCAGTTATCTAATTCCATGATGGGTAAATGTATTGAAAAGACCCTCTGGCAAGAACTGCTGTCTCTACCAGAGGGATGCCATCTGACAGTAACCCAGCAAGAAAGGAGTCTGTAAAGGAAAAACCCAACCTCCTTTTTCTCCTACCCTCTTATCTACCACAACCTTCCATTGGCTGAACCCAAATAGATGATGCTGCCGAGAGCAAGGAGATAGAGTCTAAGTCAGCTTCCAAAGACCCAGGAGGAAAAGTCTAGAAGGTAGATTTGGCAGAGCAAACCCAATATACCCAGCACAGATACCAGCTAAAGAGGAGAAAAATTAAAGTGAATTCTAACATACTGCTCATTTTCTTTCAAATTCATACTAGATTTCTTTCTCTTTCTATGGACCCAATGGCGCTGAACATTAGTAGGTAACTTCATATTTCTCTGCCTAAGAAAGTCAGTTCTTCTTCCACCTCCAAATATTTTAGATACCCAAATCAGGGGACTGATGTTTTCTAAAATTTAGAAGTGAACACTTTTTGCTCTTTTAAATTTTTTTCTGATATAATATTTAGTGACCTACATTTCCAAAATAATAATGCTAATATGTAAGCCATAGTCTTGCTTAACATAATTTATTATTATTATTATTTTACCTAAATACATGAGGAAGAAATAGGAAGGGTATAATTTGATAGGAAGGCTGGGTGTCATTTTCTGCCTAGAAAATAATTTCATACACATGAGATCAATGTTAAACTTCACCTTTTCTTAACTTTATTGATTTTGTATAACTTTTTAAAAACTTCTCTGATTCTCATTTTTCTATCATTAAAAAGAGTTCTGTAATAACTAACATGAATGAAAAAATGTTATTACATGTAATGTAGATAATATTCCTGGCACAATTTCTGGTATTAGTCACTAAGTAATTGGAAATAATTATTAATAGAACAAAGAAAAAACAAGAGAAAAATATTGATTTAGGTATCTAAAAGATGAAGATCCATGAAGAAATTTAGAAATTCTCTAAATATATTTGATAACTTTCAGAACTCTAAAAATATACAGGTATTTACGTATATACCTGATATCCGAATAGAAATGTGTAACCACCAGCAGTGTGAATACACTGACAGTTCTTTTTCTTCTTTTTTTAGCTTTAGAGTTATCAGCACATCCACATGCATTTCCTTGCTGTAAGGAATTTAAACTCCTGTGAGGCCAGTTGAGAAATGTTTGTGGTCCAATATACTGGCTGCTCTGGAGCTTAACATAGTGAATTGAAAACATCAATAATTAGTGGGAAACAAAGGTATCAGCCTAGACTGCCTGTATTACAAGACTGGGATACCACTAAATTAAAATCATTTACATTTTGAATTTCAGCAGCTCCTAAAATCAGCTTATAGGCAAAGCTCCTTACACTAAAATAAGCTTAGTTTCTGGTTGTAAACAGTTCTGCTGAACACCATAAATTTTAGGCTTCATGAGAATCCCTTGTTTAATTCATATTGATTTAAGAAAAGCTGTAGTCACATTAAAATCTTATATGGTAGATTTATTCCTTCTAACTTATACCAACACTTTTCTAGGGCAGTTTTTCTACTGATATAATTTTTCACCAATATCTAGAATGTTAAGGTGAAAGACTATTGAATGCATAAAATCAATTCCTTCTGCTTCTCATACACATTTTTTCCTATTTGAAAGGAGTGTATGTATAGTATTTCTGTATTACTTTTAGAGAATATAACTTTTAGAATTCTAACTCTCTTAACACTATCCAAACCTTGCCCTTCTAAAATTATTAGATATGTTAATATTTTGAAAATATATATAAGACAAATAATTTTCTGGTTTGGGCAACCATCATTCATTTTTCTTTTGGGTAAGAGCTCTCAGATTTCCTTTTAGGAATTCACCTCTTTGCCGTGCAGTCCGTGTAACTCTGAAAGCTGGAGCTATCTGCAATTCCATCCTCCAAAGTAATCAGTATATCCATTCAAGCTATTCATGTTTTTTGCTCAAGGATGGGTATATGCTCTCATTAAAGTCGATAAGATAGTATTGTTTCTGTGAGGGATTTTTGGGATCAAGGATTTAATTTCAATAAGATTTCGTTGGAGATAATCATTTCATTTACTGGAATTGAATGAGAAAGGCTATTGTTTTGGAATCTGGCTGGCAGCCATTCTGTGACCGTGAAGATTTCCAGCATTAAAATGGTGCAGACACAGTGGAATATAGAGAAAGGAGATGGGACAAATTGCATTGTTTGAAGGCATGCAGGCATGTCTGATAAAGCATCCCCATCCCCAACTTCTAGGCATGCTCCAGTTTTGAATATATGTACCACAAATTACCATTATTTTACAGCTAGAATATATATGCCATTTTATTATTTAGGTCTAGAGCTTGCAATGGAGAGATTTCTAAACAACGAAACCATTTTCACGTTACAAAATACCTCTTTCCTCTATTCAGTCAACATTTCCACCCAGCCACAATGTGATATTACAGATGCTCAGAGCATGCTGCAGTCTGTTCTCTGTGCACATGCAATTCAAGCAGAACTGTTTCCACTTTACAAGTTTTTATAGAAATTATCTTCCTTTGATGTACATATCTAACTGCATTTTAATTACAGTTTCAAAATGGATTTTATGTTTTTACTAACCTGTTGCTTCATCCCAGGGAACCCATAGCTGGCCTTGCCCCAAAAGCAGAGGCAGGGAAATTCCCATAAAGGAGTGCCCCAAATCATCAGATGATGGAGCTGGTTGGGATTCCCAAGAAAGAGGGAATAAATGCCTGGATGATCAGTCCAGAGCATTCATTAGGGGAAATTAGTTACTGAATGCCGCAGCATATCCTCATGACGCATAGCAAGAGAAAAGGATGTTCTACCTAGGTATGTCCCCAGCCAGGTGGTCAGAAGATGAAATTTACATGAAGGTTTAAGGAAATTTGATTCAGAGCTGAAGCCAGTATCAGTGTTTTAAGCTACAACCTAGATAGATTTATCAGTCCCTACAAATATTCAGGTCCCTGGTTTGGGTTCAAGTTTGCTGGGAAAAACCTGCAGCTGTCTGGGTCACACAGTATTTTAGGAACTTCCTGATTTTCAGCCAGGACCCAGAAAATGCCAGGAACCTGGGAAACCCTACATTGTTTACTCAGAATTGCCAAATGGCATGAACAGAAATATGAAGAATATTTAATACATGTAGATAAAGAAATAACATCTAAAAAACACATATTATTATAAAAGAATTATATGTACATATTAGGAAAGTTATTTAAATTTATATTTCTTTGATATGGGTAAGATAAAAAAAGATTATATCATTTTTTGATACTAAAAATATTTTTTTTTTGAGAAGGAGTCTTGTTCTGTCTCCCAGGCTGGAATGCAGTGGAGCCATCTCGGCTTACTGCAACCTCCACCTCCTGTGTTCAAGCAGTTCTCCTGCCTCAGCCTCCCAAGTAGCTGGAACTACAGGTACCAGCTACCATGCTCTGCTAATTTTTTTGTATTTTTAGTAGAGACAGAGTTTCACCATGTTGGCTAGGCTGCTTTCGAACTCCTGACCTCAAGTGATCCTCCCACCTCATTCTCCCAAAGTGCTAGGATTACAGATGTGAGACACCAAGCCTGACCTGATACTTAAGTTTTTGTCAACACCATTTATCATGAAATAATTAAGATATAATAAATAATTAAAACACACTCATAATCCAAAATTTACTTCTTATGCATGTAACAATCAATTCTTCTGTATTCATTCATTAATAACATGGACATAAAACTAAAAATCATTATAGCAGCATTTGACATCATGATTAAATAGATTTTTAATGCTTATTAGAAATTCTGTGTTTCATTTCATTTGTTTAAAAAATAATTCTTATTTTTACTTAAAAAGAAGAAAAACTAATTTGCAAGTTTTGTTTATCCCCAGTGATGACAACTTATAGATTTGGGTAACATAATCAAAAGAAAATTTATCATCTCAATTGGAAAATACTCAGAATAAAACATGACTTACTCAAAATGTTAAGTATTCAATAGGAAGAATTAACCTAGCTGTTTGATTCAAAGTTGAATCTATGTACTATATAAATATGTAAGACATCTCCTTTGCTTAAATACTACTTTCATACTGAATCATGCTATTTATTTTTTTTCTCAAAAAATTTTATAATAGAATAAAACAAATGAGAAACCCCGGTTTTTATAGAGCGGTTTAATACTTGCATCTCGAAGCCAAAAAAGGCTGCTAGATGTGAACAAAATGACCAAACTAGGGCAGTAATTTCAAAAATTATGTTTATAAAATGAACATATTAAACAATGGTTGCTGCATCTTGATATAAATGGAGACCCATGTGCAATTTTTATCCATGCAATGCATGTAAATTATGTTTACAGTCGTGGAAACAATCATGGAAATCATGGAAACAAATGTGAAGAAGCAAGAGATACTTTTCACTTTGATAACACTATATAAGGTAGCTACAATTCCCTAGATGAATAAATGAAGAACAGAGAGCTTAATGAATTTGAGGTTACAGCATTTAAAGTTGAAATTTAAAAAGCAGGCATTTAAACTGAAATTCAGTGTTCTTCATAACTAGATTTGACTCACTAATCATCATCAAAATAACAATCATTAAAATATGTACTAATCTCTGGACTTTTATTTAAAAACTGTGTTTTTTTAAATAGATGAACAGCCTTCATTTACTTGAAATCATTCATTTGACATGAAAAGATAATTCAATGACAAATGCAAAGCTCCTCAGTCTGTGTATTTCAATCTGCTGCCATAAATTTCAAGCTTTTCATTTTAGAATGTTATATAAACCTTCAGTTTTATCATAAAATATACCCAAAAAGCTGGAACTTGTTGAAATAGAGCAACTATTGATGTTTGAGAAAATAGTACTTTAAAAAGTTAAGATGCAAATCAGGCTGCAGAACTGTTTTCCTTATTGGAAGTAAGTG
The DNA here is from genome assembly GCA_004027835.1 of Alouatta palliata. NCBI lineage: Eukaryota > Metazoa > Chordata > Mammalia > Primates > Atelidae > Alouatta > Alouatta palliata. Next base: position 21,814 of record PVKV010023950.1, read on the forward strand.
TTTTCACTTTCCTTTCACTTAAATAGTCTTTGAAAACAACCTGTCAGAAGGCTAGAAGAGTTTTTCTCATTACTTTTTGAATGGACAATTTCTGTCCAACCACAAGTGTTTCAAAAGTCTTTAATGAGCAAATTGTTTAGTAAGCATTAAGATAGGGATACATAGAGTTTGTTATGAAAGATTTTCATAATTAATTAGACCAAAAGGACAGAGATCAGACTGTCACTTCCTACAGCTTTACTCTTAGTGGATACATAGTTGAAAAGACGTAAATAAAACATACATTTAATACCCCTAACCTGCCGAACAGCATAGCTTAGCCTAGCCCAACTTAAATGTGCTTGTAACACTCACATTAGACTATGCTTGGGTAAAATCATCTAACACAAAGCCTATATTATAAAAAATGTTGACTATCTCATAATTTATTGAGTTCCAAAAGCAAAAAGTAAAATGGTTGTATGGGCATTCAAAAATCTCATTTCTACTTAATATATATTGCTTTTGTACCATTGCAAAATCAGAAGTTCGTAAGCCAAATCTTTATAATTCAGGGATCACCTGTATGTTCTACTGTGGTTGGAAAACATATTTTATAATATTTCTATCTGTTTTATGATCCAGCACGCAGTTTTCTGAAGAAGACTTCTGGTGTAGTGAAGAGGAGTGCATATTTTGCTGTTGTTGGGTGGAGTGTGTTATACATGTATTTTAGATGTAGTTGGTATATAGTGTTATTCAAAGCTTCTTTTTCCTTGTTGATTTCTATTTCCATTCATTTTTGAAAGTGGGATATTTGGTTGGGCATGGTGGCTTATGCCTGTAATCCCAGCACTTTGGAAGACCTAGGTGGGCAGATCACAAGGTCAGGAGATTGATACCATCCTGGCTAACATGGTTGATAAAAATCCAGAAAAAAAATAAGCAGGGCGTGGTGGTGTATGCCTATAGTCCCAGCTACTTAGGAGTCTGAGGCCGGAGAATCACTTGAATCCAGGAGACAGAGGTCATAGTGAGCAGAGATTGCACCACTGCACTCCCACAACAGAGCAAGACTCTGTCTCAAAAAAAATTATGTGGAATATTTAATTTTGTATTGCTCTTTTTAATATTTAATATTCATTTAGTAAAATTTATTCTTTTTTTGGCATTGTTTGATTTTTTTTACCTTCAAAAGGAATATTGTTGATTTATCAAATGTATTTGATTGAAAGGAGTGTGATTTAGCATCGAATTGTTTTAGTGGGCCTCACAATTGAATATACATGATTTATTGATGAGTCCATTATCTCCCTATAGTTATGGAATACTTATATAATGAATATTCCAGGGTATTTGAATTAACTTTTTGACTTCATTCTATAGAACTATTTATTGTCTGTCTATTCATGTGGCATTCCACTCTATCACTGAAAGTGAATAAATAATAAAATAAGAAAAATAAAGTTTTAGAACCTACTTTAATACCTAGAAAGCTTAGAAATTCTCCATTACTGTTTTGCATAATCTTACAGAAATTCCTTCAATTTTTTCCCTAGAATTTTAATGTATGTTGGTTTTTTGTGGGAATATAAAACAACTAGCCCTTATAAAATATTATTGTAGGCTAGGCAGTTTTCAGGGGTCAAGAATCTCACGATTTTTCCACAGAGTTACTTAAACTTGATTTTTTTTTTTTTTTTTTTGGAGACAGAGTCTTACTCTGTGGCCCAGGCTTAAGGGCAGTGGCATGATCTCAGCTTACTGCAGCCTCCGCCTCCTGGGTTCAAGTAGTTCTCTGCCTCAGTCTTCTGAGTAGCTGAGATTACAGGCGCCTGCGCCCACGCCTGGCTAATTTTTGTATTTTTAGTACAGACAGGGTTTTACCATCTTGGCTAGGATGGTCTTGAACTCTTGACCTCGTGATCCACCCATCTCAACCTCCCAAAGTGCTGGGATTACAGGCGTGAACCACAGCGCCCAGCCTAAACTCGACTTTTAATGTCTCTGAAACTATTTTAATTATGTTTTAAATATTTTATTATCATCTTCTAAAATTATATGTGAGTGGATATTTTTTCCCTACAAACTCTAAGAGTTGAGATTTTTATCTGGACTTACATATATTAAAATATGATACATCATTAAAATGAATGAAGGTGCTGAGAGCTGGTAGGACATTAATGGTATAATATCCTGGAATTAGCAAAAATTGAAAAAAATAGCTACAAAATTTTCAGGGCTATAGAATTGGCAGATGTTCAAACAAATTACAGCTAGATTAAGAACTGAAAAGGATTTCAGCAACTATTTGAAGGAAGATGATAATGAGAAGGTATATGTTCTTTGAAAGTACGCATTTTACATAAGCTGCTGATATATTCTGAATCTCTTAAATAGCTTTAAAATAGTTAATACCTTCAAAATAGGTGTTTATCATTTTGTATAATCATTAGATTATTTAATAAAAATAGTTCAAAATAAGTGACAGTGTTCACAATTACACAAAGAATTACTTCCATCATAGTAAATGTTTATATTTTGTATTATGTTTAACTTCAAACCACCACATATCCCTAGAAATATGGTTAGAAGTAAAGGTTAAACAAAAGATATTTTGTGCCACAGTTTCCTTGATATATCCTTGGTAGCAGAATCTAATATGAGACATTAAGACCAGTAAAACTCTTTATGTGATTTGAGAATGTGAGTAGTATAATGCTAAAATAATTGCGTATTTCACTTTTGAAATTTATATTCTTTCATGAGCAGCTATCATGGGTATATTTTTCTGATGTGATGTCTAGGTCAAGTGTAAGATATATTGAGTTTTCCTTTACTCTTTAAAGATATTTTTGCTAAAGATTCTGGATTGACAGCGTTTTCTGTTGTCGTCTGCTTTCTTGTTTTGCTTTCCCTCAGTAGATGAAAGTGTTCTGCCACTTCCTTCTGGCCTCCATGTTTTCTGATTATATAGTTAGTGGTATTTGAATCATTTCCCTGCAGGTAAAATGTCATTTCTTCTTTGCTACATCCAAAATTTTTTCTTAGTTTGTAGTTTTCACAAGTTTGACTATGGTAAATTTTGCCATCGATTTCTTTGGCTTCATCTTGTCTGGGTTTGTCCTGGCTTTTTGAATGTGTAAGTTAATGTCTCTTGCAAAATCTGTGAAGTTTATACTTTGCATTATATTTAACCACCACATATCCCTAAAAATATGGTCAGAAATAAAGGTTAAGCAAAAGATTATGTTTTGTGCCGCTTCAGCTTCATCTCTGAGTTCTTTTTGAGCCATGCCTTTTCTCTCGTCTCCTTTCAGTATCTTAATTACACAAATGTTAGGTCTTTCTAATAATTTCACTTGTCTCTAAGGTTCCGTTTTTTCCCACCACTCTATTTTCTCTCTGTTTCTCAGCTTGAGTAACTTTTTTCATTTTATCTTCCAGATCATGGATTATTATTCTTTCCTTCATTCTGTTATTAAGCCATTCAGTGATAATTTTATTTTTGATATTACATTATTTATAGTAACATTTTTGTTTCATTCTTCATGTCTTCTATTTATTTGCTAAAACAAATGTCCCTTGGTCCAACTATATTCATAATTATGCATTAAAGCACTATTATGACACCTGCTTTAAAAGCGTGTTAGAAAATAGTATCCATGTAACTTTGGTGTCAGAGTATGTTGAGTGTCTGTTCTCATTCAACTAGAGATTTTATTCATTCTTTGTATGACAAGTGATTTTTAAACTGAACCTGGACATTTAAGGTATTCTAAGACTCTGGGTATTTAAATCTTATGCTTAGCAGCTCTTGTCTGATGACGCTGTAGTAGATAGTGGGTATGTACGTATCCCTTATTATTACTGTCAGGCAAGTCTATAAATAGAAGTTATTCACAGCCTCTGCTGACATCTGAAATGAAAAGGAGATCCTTGTTACCACAGGTTGGGTGTAGCTTGACTAAATTTTGAAGTTAGGCTTTTTAGACCTCTGATCTTTACCGAATATGTTCACATTTAAGTGATCTGGTCCACTCTCATAGTTTTAGCTCCCTGTTAAACTTGAAGTGATACCATCCTGGCTGGGAGGGGGAAAAGCTCTTCGTTATTATTCCCCATGTGGGGCCTCAGCTGATGCCACAGGAAAGTCTCTTTATTACTGAGTAGTGGCAAAAGTTTTTACTTTGGACGTGTCCTTCCCTGATACGACATTTAGAGAGAAAGCAAAGGAATGTCTTGTTACTGATGGTTGGGGTCAATGTACAGACACACCTCCTGACCACCACTGACACTGTGGAGTGAGGGGAGTTGTTACCATTTGGCAGAGATATAATCCCTGGCTCCCTACTTAGACATTTCTAATCCTACCCTGTCAGAGGGAAGATTTGATTGTGTCTCACTGTTAACCTAGAAAAGATGGAAGTTATTCTTTTCATTCAAACTTTGCTTATGAAAATGAGGATGGAGCTATTATATGTTGGAATGGAGTGATTATCGTCTAAAAGTTTTCTGTCTTTTTAATCTTTCTAGGTTGTCCTAATCTCAGTCCTTTAGCTAAATAGAGAAGGCTTTCTTGGAGTTCTTTGGTCCACTCCCATGGGAGCTTAATGTTGCCAGCTTCTCCAGTAAACATACTGGATAGAAGAGGCAGAACATCCAGAGAACTCATCAACTTGTTGTTCCTCAGATCTGGAATTTACTAGCACATCTGTTTTCTCTCCAACTTTCAGAGTCTTCTTATGTTTGTTTGATGTATAATACCCAGGTTATTTAACGGCTGGAATAAGGAAAAGTATGTCTGCTCCATCTTCCCATAAGCAGAAATTCTCCCACTCATTGTCGTTTAAAGTTTGAAATTCATATGGTTCTTTTTAGAAGATTAAAACAAACTGAATTAAATATTTATTATATTGACTCCTCACTAATGATATTTTGTGTGATAAATATATCTTTATCATTTCCTTTGGTGTTTGGCACTAAAGGATGGTGAATTTTTACAGACATATCTATTATTATTTCCAGCCAAACTATTCATAGCCCTTTGGTCAAATGCAACAATACTAACCATGAGGAACAGTTGGTAAATCTAAGGGAGGCTCTGCCTTGACTCATAGACACTGTGCAATCTTGAACTTACAAGTAGATGTAATTGTGGCTGTTTTACTAAAAAGTCACAATTCTCATCTTACTTGACATATTATTAGCATTTGGCACAATTATTTCATCTTTTTTAATGGTTCTCTCTCATCTTCCCCATGATTACATTTTGAAGTTAGGCTTTATGAACCTCTACACTTTACCAAATATGTTCATACTTAAGTGATCTGGTCCAATTTTATACTTTTAAATACAATCTATATGATCATGGATTTTTATTTCCATTCAAGACTTCTGTTTAAAAAATGAAGACCCATGTACTCCAGTGCCTATTCACAATCTCAGGTCAAATGTATCATAGGCTCCCCAAAGTTAATATAACCTAATCAAAAATCTAGGTTTCATCTCTCCTCAATCTGAATAGCTGGTAGTCTTACCCATCTCACTAAATGAAATTCTAAAAATTGGTTTGGAAAAAAAATGGACTAAGGCTGATCCTTTGCTTTCTCTTATATTCTAATGTAATCCATTAGTAAATTCTGTTGGCTGTATAGTTGAGTATAGTCTGATCCATAGTTAGAGTAGTAAACACATATAGGTATGTTTGCTATCTTATTTACATATGTTTATCTACATATGTAGATATGTTTACTATCTTATCTCCATATGTTTGCTACTTTAACTGTGGATCAGGCTATACTAATTGTTAAATTAATAATTACAATAGTCATTTAATTGAGCTTCCTGATTTTGTTCTTTACCCCTTTGAGGTCTCTGTTTTTCAACAGCAGAACTCTTACGAATGAATACATCAGAATCACAGAATTGAAAAATGAATGTAAGATTAGATTAATTTTCCATATTGATTAGAACTAAATATATCTATTTGTTTTAGTGTGTATTTACTGACATTTTAAAATAAATCAATAATGTAGTTACTATAATTGCTAAAATTACCCTGAAAAAATTATGTGTTGGAATTTTTCATTAACAGGAAGTGATAGTGAAATAGAATTATTCTGATTTTAAAACAAAGAGAAAGCAAAGTTTTATTTTGATTTTAAAACAGAAGGAGATGAAGCAAAACATTTTTCAATAATATTTGTTATTTTTCATGTATGACCTCTTTAATCAATGCAATTTTTGGAAGTTATGTTGTATAAATTGATACATATTAGGAATGTGGTACATAGAATTTAAATCACTTAAGAGGATTAATTTTAGAAATGAGTCAAAAGTAATTTTTCTTTAAAGTAATAAACCTTTCAGTTATGTCTACAAGTCTCCTTCAAAATGTTTGTTAAATTTGTTATAAACACTTGTCCTGAAGTTTAACATACTTTTACTACTAAAATCCGAACACATAGAGTTACTTTGTCCTTGCAACAAAGCCACAAAGTATGTTTAAATGTTACAAGTGTATTTATTAAAAAATTTCTGTCTGCATATTAAAGTCTTAAGCGCATTTTGAGTTAACAAATATCTTTCAAATCACTGAGACTCCTGCTAAGAAAGGATGTGCACAGTAGGAATTAGGACAGTTAATCAGTTAGATTTGTCATCTAAAGGGGAAAAATCATTAACAAGACACTGGGTGGCCAATGACAGATAAAACACTTATGAGTCACAACGTTGTCAGCCCTTTCATTTAAAAGGAAAAGGTTGAGTCTTTTTTAATTTAAATTTTTGATGTATGTCACTTTGCCAAAAAGCTATACAGTGGGAACCCTGTCATGCAGAAAACTGGAAAACTTGGGTAAAAGTTAAGCAAGTTGTCCTAGATAAGTCACCAGTCTCTTCTCTGTACTGTCTCATCGGGGCCTCATTAGAGTTTAGCAAGCTTTACAGATTCCCACACACTGGAGTCCAGCCATTAAATACTTATTGTTCATCTACAGTTATCTGGGCACAATGTCACGGAGTGGAAGGAGGGATAGATCCTCTCCTCAAGGACTTCACATTCTAGTGTCCAAAAATGTCATTTGAAACATGATAACTACATGTTGAAAATGTTACAAAATAAATAGTTCGATTCTACCAAATTCTTTACATGAACAAAGTCCAGCATGTGCTTAAAAATAGCAGCTAAGTATACTTATAATTTGAGTATCAACACTAATCTAACAATAAAAATACCAAAAATTACAGTTCAGTTTACCTGAACTAGATAAGTGCAAGATTTATAGTAAAACAACTATATGTACTATCTATTAATTTTAACTTCATATCTGTCAGGCTAATAAACATCAAGTTGCTAAATCAAATCCTTTAGTAAATATCAGTTTTATTGAGGTATAATTAATATGTAATAAACTGCACACATTTAATTCATGAGATTTGCTGAATTTGGGCACATGCATATACCCATAAAACCACAACTACAATATCCAGGTAATAAACATGTCCATTACTTTCAGAAGATTCCTGTGATCCTTTGGTTTTTGGTATTCAGTAAAATACTTTACATAAAATCTGCTCTTCTAACAAATTTTTAAGAACCTAGTTCAGTATTGCCAACTATGCTATACAGCAAATATCTAGAAGTAATGCCTCTTGCATAACTGAAATTTTATGCAAATTGAACAACTCCCCATTTTCTCCTTCCCCTGGTGTCTGGTAATGACCATTCTATTCTAAGCTTTGAGACTGAGTTTTTTAGGTACCTCATACAAGTGAAATATGCTGTATTTGCCCTTCTGTGACTGGCTTATTTCACATAGCACAATATCTTCTGAGCTCATCCATGTTGTTACAAATGGAAGGATTTTCTTCTTTTTAAGGCTTAATAGTATTTCATTGTAAATATAAACCACTTTTTCTTTATTAATCTGTGAATGGATATTTGTGTTGTATCCATAATTCTGCTATTGTGAATAGTAATGCAATGAGCATGGCAGTGCAGATATGTTTTCATGATCCTGGTTTCAGTTCTTTTGGCTATATCCAGAAGTAGGAATGTTGGATCATATGGAAGTTCCATGTTTCAATTTTTGAGGAAATTCTGTGTAGTTCTTCATAGTGGCTGCACCATTTTACACCCCTAACACCAACAGTGTTAGTATTTCTACACAGAGTCCCCAACATTCATTATCTTTTGTATTTTTTGCAATAGCCATCCTAATTACTATGAGGTGATATATCACTGTGGCTTTGATTTGCATTTCCTTGGTGATTAGTGACGCAGAGCATCTTTTCATATATGTCTTGATCATTTATATATCTTCTTTGGAGAAATGTCTGTTTAAGTGTTTTGCTAATTTCTATTTGTTTAATTTGTTTCTATGTTGAGTTGTAGGAGTATGTTTTTTTTTAATATATGTTCAATGTTAACTTCTTATCAGATATATGGTTAGCAAATATTTTGTCGCATTCTGCAGGTTGCTTTTTTATTAAGTAGAGTTTTTCATTTGCTGTGCAGAAGTTTTTTCAGTTTGATATCATCCCACTTGCCTATTTTGCTTTTGTTGCTTGTACTTATGGAGCATACCCAAGCAATCATGACTAAGAGTAGTGTCAACAGTTTTATTCTATATTTTCCGTTAGGAGTTTTAGAATTTGAAGTTATACTTTTAAGTCTTTAATCCACTTTTACTTGATGTTTTGTGTATAAGATAAAGCTCTAATTTAAGTCACTTGCACATGAGTATATATTTTATTAACACCATTTGTTGAAGAGACTGTCTTTTCTGCATTTTGAATTCTTGGCACCCCCATTGAAGACCAGATGACTGTGTGGGTTTATTTCTGGGCTTTTTATTTGGCTCCATTGATACAGATGTCTGTCTGTATGCCAGCACCATACTGTTTTTGTTACTTTGTATTTGTAATGTATTTGAAATCAGGGTGTATGTTATTTCTGCCTTTGTTCTTTCTCAAGGTAGCTTTGGCTGTTCAGAGTCTTTTGGGGTTCCATATTCATATATATATTTTTTCTATTTCTGAAAAAAGAATTTCATTTGAATTTTTGTGGGTATAACACTGAATTTGTAGATCACTTTGGGTAGCATAGGCATTTTATTAATATTAAGTCTTCCAAATCAATGAACGTAGAATGTCTTATCATTATTAATATAGTTTCAGTTATGTCTTCTTTATTGCATATTTTGTAGTTTTCAATGTACTATTTTTATTCAATTTTCAAGATTTTCTTTTGCATAAACAGGTAAATCGTGTAGTTGATTCATTGTAGTTGGGATACTCTGAGGCATACTAAGATTTTCTAAGTTTTCTAAAGTTGTGGACTCCATTTTTAAAGCATACTCTTTTCTTTATAGTTTTCTTTATAATAAAATAATTTTAACACTAAGATCCACAGGATATAAATTAGCATCAAGATTTAATTCTAGTAATCATTGTGGCCCTCTTGTCATGATTGAATTAATTACTATTAATTTATAAATTCCTGAGCTGTGGTAATACATACACACACACTTTCTCTCTAACATGGCTAATCTGATTTGCACAATTAACTTAAATGGTACGTAAAAATAAACAGCAATGCATACACAATTGCCACCATTGCAGCTTTTTGAAGAATCCTTTAAAATTAATTACTCAAGTGACAACACTTGAATAATTGTGTAGCAAATACTTGCCTTTTGATGAAAGATCTAAAGGATTGGCAAAGTTTTAGTCAAATAAGTCATATTCGATAAATAATCTATTAACTATATTAATGGTACTTTACAGACTTGTAGAGCTGGGGTATAGGTAATGTATTCATCAAACTCACCCAGAATTCACGTGTAGTGGAAGTAGTGGAAGCACTCACTTTGGAATATGGTTCTTTTTTGCTTTAGCATTTAGATAAGCATGGAAGTCAGTGAGGTAAGGGAATGATAGTTCTGAGGAAAAGTTCAGAGAGAAAGTGCAAAAAGTGTCAAGATAACATCTATATGGCCCCAGTCACCTAGACTAAGAGCAAAAAGAAAGAGGAATTGAGTTCAGTGTTATGTTTTACCTAAGATATTACAAAAGAATCTTAGAAAGAGATGGAAGTTAAAAGATCCAAATAAAATAAATTTCAAAACTCCTTTCTCTGAAATCTTTGTAAAACATTAAAAACCCTATGTTGAAAGCACAAGGCACTCTTGCTTTATTGCCTGTAACATGCTGTGAAACCTGGGGTGATAGATATTTGACATAATATTGGATAATATAAAGAGACAATGCCGTGAGCAACAAGGTAGAACACACTACATTTCAAATGTGGAATAATTGAGAAAAATCATTAGCAACCTTAGAAGCAAAGCAAAAGGTGGCCGGGCGCGGTGGCTCACGCCTGTAATCCCAGCACTTTGGGAGGCCGAGGCGGGTGGATCACGAGGTCAAGAGATCGAGACCATCCTGGTCAACATGGTGAAACCCCGTCTCTACTAAAAATACAAAAATTAGCTGGGCATGGTGGCACGTGCCTGTAGTCCCAGCTACTTGGGAGGCTGGGGC
>PVKV010023951.1:0-32340 GCA_004027835.1 Alouatta palliata
AAGCAATTCTCCTGCCTCAGCCTCCCGAGTAGCTGGGACTACAGGCACGTGCCACCATGCCCAGCTAATTTTTGTATTTTTAGTAGAGACGGGGTTTCACCATGTTGACCAGGATGGTCTCGATCTCTTGACCTCGTGATCCACCCGCCTCGGCCTCCCAAAGTGGTGGGATTACAGGCGTGAGCCACCGCGCCCGGCCGATTTTTATATTTTTAGTAGAGACAGGGTTTCACCATGTTGATCAGGCTGGTCTTGAACTCCTGACCTTGTGATCCGCCCGCCTCAGCCTCCCAAAGTGCTGGGATTACAGGCGTGAGCCACTGCACCCAGCCAAGCCTTTATTTTTAAAAACAATTTTTAATTTTTAAAATTTTAATTTTAATTAATTAATTTTTGAGACAGAGTTTTGCTCTCGTTGCCCAGGCTGGAGTGCAATGGCTTGATCTCGGCTCAGTGTAACCTCTGCCTCCCAGGTTCAAGCAATTGTCCTGCGTCAGCCCCTGGGTAGCTGGGATTACAGGAATGTGCCACCACGCCTAGCTAATTTTGTATTTTTTAGTAGAGACAGGGTTTCTCTGCGTTGGTCAAGCTGGTCTCGAGCTCCTGACCTCAGGTGATCTGCCTGCCTCAGCCTCCCAAAGGGCTAGGATTACAGGCGTCAGCCATCAGGCCTGGCTTTATTTATTAATTTTTTTGAGCAGAGTCACTCTGTCACCCAGGCTGGAGTGCAGTGGTGCAATTACAGCTTACTGCAGCCTCGACCTCCCAGATTCAAGTGATCCTACCACTTCAGGCTCCCATGTCACTGGGACTACCACCATGGTGGTACCACCATGCCCGGCTAATTTTTTTCTTTTTTTTCTTTGAGACAGAGTCTTGCTCTGTTGCCCAGACTGGAGTGCAGTGGCGTGATCTCGGCTCACTGTAACCTCCATCTACCGGGTTCAAGTGATTCTCCTGCCTCAGCCTCCCGAGTGGCTGCAGCTACAGGTACATGCCACCATGCCCAGCTAATTTTTTGTATTTTTAGTAGAGATGGGGGTTTCACTGTGTTAGCTAGGATGGTCTCTATCTCCTGACCTCGTGATCCACCCGCCTTGGACTCCCAAAGCGTTGGGATTACAGGTGTGAGCCACCACACCCGGCCTTTTTTTTTTTTTTCAGACAGTCTCGCTCTGTTACCCAGGATGGCACAATCTTGGCTCACTGCAACCTCCACCTCCAGAATTCAGGCAATTCTCCTGCCTCAGCCTCACAAATAGCTGTGATTACAGGCATATGCAACCATGCCCAGCTAATTTTTTGTATTTTTGGTAGAGACAGGGTTTTGTCCTATTGGCCAGGCTGGTCTCAAACTCCTGACCTCAGGTGATCCACCCACCTTGGACTCCCAAAGTGCTGGGATTACAGGCATGAGCCACCACGCCCAGCCTAATTTGTGTGTGTGTGTGTGTGTGTGTGTGTGTGTGTGTGCGCGCGTGCAGAGATGGGGTTTTGTCATGTTGTTCAACCTGGTCTGGAACTCCTGAGCTCAACTGATCCACCCACCTCAGCCTCCCAAAGTGCTGGGATTACAGGCATGAGACACCACGCCTGGCCGCTAAGTTTTTTTAAGAGATGGAGGGTGGTCTCCCTATGTGGTCCAGACTGGTGGATGAGCCTTTAGAGGGCAGGTGCCTGTCCCTCCTCAGCTTGCCATCCTGTGCCCCATACCCCAGGTGGGCTGGGGCCCACCTCCGCATTTACCCTTACCAATACTCCTCAGCCGATGGAACCAGCGGAGCGTGCGAGGGAAGTGGCTGTAGAATGTGGGATTCGGGGCTCCCAGGAGATCAAGAAGCATAAAGAGCTCCTAAGGAGAGAGGCCAAGACTGGAGGAGCCCAAGCAGGACGATGCCAACCCCGCTTCACCTCTCCCTCCCTCACCAGAAGCCAGGGGACCCTGGTCTTACAATAGCCTGGATCCTGGTGGGGCCGGGACTGTGAGGTATAGACTCCATGAGCTGCGCCAGGTGCCGGGAGCCATAAAGGGAGTCCTTGGGTCCCCACTCCTTCAGTGCCTCTTCACCGTCCAGGAAGAGCAGCTGCAGGGTCACCGGGGCTGCCTGTGGGAGCATCCGGGGGTGGCCAGACCCAGCTCAGGACTAGCCCTCAGCCTCAACACACACTTATTTCTTGCCCACTTGCACAGCGTAACAGAGCAAATGAGGTGTCCTCATTCATAGAATGAGGTAGTCAGGAGCACAGACTCCAAGTCCAATTGTCTGAGATCGAATCTGTTCTTGGCTGCTTCCTAACAAAGCAGACATGGGGAAGTGACTAACTTCTTAAGGGATCAGCTTCTTCATGTATAAATGGGGCTAATAAGAGTTCCTTTTTCTTTTTCTTTTTTTTTTGAGATGGAGTCTAGCTCTGTCACCCAGGCTGGAGTGCAGTGGCATGATCCCAGCTCACTGCAACTTCTGCCTCCAGGGTTCAAGCAATTCTCCTGCCTCAGCCTCCCGAGTAGCTGGGATTACAGGTGCCTGCCACCATGCCTGGCCAACTTTTGTGTTTTTAATACAGACAAGGTTTCACCATATTGGCCAGGCTAGTCTTGAACTCCTGACCTCAAATGCCTCGGCATCCCAGAGTGCTGAGATTACAGAAGTGAGCCACCGTGCCTGGCAATAACAGTTCTTTTCAAAGGGTAAGGTTTGAATCTGGGTCTGGAACACTGCCTGACATATAACTAAATAAGGGTTATCTCTGATTATTATTCCTCAAGCTCAGTTTGGTTAAAGAGACAGATCCACAAATGAATAATTATATACACAGTGAAATGCAGCTGAGACAAATGCTTCCGAGAACTACGGAGTCCTAAGAGGGCATAGGAAAGAGGCTGGGGGATGACCTGGCCTGGAGAAGGCATTGGGTCTTTTTTCTTTTTTTTTATAGAGATGAGGTTTCACCATGTTGGTCAGGCTGATCTCACTCCTGACCTCATGATCCACCCACCTTACTCTCCCAAAGTGCTGGGATTACAGGCATGAGCCACCGTGCCTAGCATTTTTTTTTTTTTTTTTTGAGACAGAGTCTCGCTCTGTGTCCCAGGCTGGAGTGTAGTGGCGCGATCTTGGCTCACTACAACCTCTGCCACCCAGGTTCAAGCAATTCTCCTGCCTCAGCCTCCCGAGTAGCTGGGATTACAGGCGCCTGCCACTGCGCCCGGCTAATTTTTGTAGTTTTAGGAGAGATGGGGTTTCACCACCTTGACCAGGCTGGTCTTGAACTCCTGACCTCATGATCTACCTGCCTTGGCCTCTCAAAGTGTTGGGGTTACAGGTGTGAGCCACCGTCCCTGGCTAGGTTTTTTGGGAAGGGATGTATGCCCTGGGAGTGGGTAGGAACCAACCTGGCAAAATGGAGCAGCAGGAAGAGTATTCCCGGCCAAGGGAACAACACAGGGCCAGGATATGGCCAGGGAAGGGGTCACAGAGGTTTGAGAGGAGTCTGGAGGGGTGAGCAAGGGCCAAAGACTGTGGGCTTTGTTATAGGGAGACTGGGGAGGCATGGAGCGGTGTTGAGCAGGGCAGGAGCATGATGAGAGCCGTGTTTTTGTCTTCTGTTTGTTTTGAGACAGTCTTACTCTGTTGGTCAGACTGGAGTGCAGTGGCGCGATCTCGGCTCACTGCACTCCCTGCCTCTTGGGTTCCAGCAATTCTCCTGCCTCAGCCTCTGGAGTAGCTGGGATTACAGGTGCCCACCACCATGCCCGGCTAATTTTTTCATTTTTAGTAGAGACAGGGTTTCACTGTGTTGGTCATGCTGGTCTCAAACTCCTGACCTCAGGTGATCCTCCAGCTTCGGCCTCTCAAAGCGCTGTGATTACAGGCGTGAGCCGCTGTGCCCGGCAGGGAAGGCCTCTTTGAAGAGGTGACATTGGAGTAGAGACCTGAGTGCAGAGTAGGAAAATATCTCCGAAAAGCACATCTTTTTTATTTGTTTGAGATAGATTCTTGCTCCGTCGCCCAGGCTGGAATGCAGTGGCGCAGTGGCGCAATCTCGGTGCAACCTCCACCTCCCAGGTTCCTGACCTCTTGATCCACCCGCCTTGGCCTTCCAAAGTGCTGGGATTACTGGCATAAGCCACCACGCTCAACGTTTTTTACATTTTTATAGAGATGGGGTCTCCCTATGTTGTCCAAGCTGCTCTCGAACTCCTGGCCTCAAGCAATCCTCCTGCCTTGGCCTCCCAAAGTGCTGGGATTACAGGCTTGAGCTTGGCCAGAAAAGCACATTCTATGCAAAGCAAACGGCAAAGTGCAAATACCCTGAGGGAGAGTGAGCCCTGTGGGTTTGAGGAACCCAGAGGAGGTGGGTGTGCCTACAGCAGAGTGAGCAAGGGGTGAGGGGAGGGAGATGGGGCTGGAGAGGCAACGGGGCACAGCTCCTGGGCCAATCAAAGAACTCTGGATTGTGCTTAGATTGCAATGAGGTGGGAGCCCTGGGAGAGTCTGAGGGAGAGGAAAGAGGATCTGACATCCAGGAGGTAAAAAGATCCCTGTGGCAGCCAGGCACGGTGGCTTGAACCTGTAATCCTAGCACTTTAGGAGGTCAAGGTTAGCAGATCACCTGAGGTTGGGAGTTTGAGACCAGCCTGACCAACATGGGAAAACCCTGGCTCTACTAAAAATACAATATTAGGCTGGGTGCAGTGGCTTATGCCTGTAATCCCAGCACGCTGGGAGGCGGAGGTGGGTGGATCACAAGGTCAGGAGCTCAAGACCAGCCTGGCCAACATGATGAAACCCCATCCCTACCAAAAATATAAAAAATTAGCCAGGTGTGGTGGCACGTACCTGTAAACCCAGCTACTCAGGAGGCTGAGGCAGAAGAATTGCTCGAACCTGTGAGGTGGAGGTTGCAGTGAGCGGAGATCATGCCACTGCACTCAAGCCTGGGCAACAAAGTGAGACTCCATCTCAATAAAAAAAAAAGATCCCTGTGGCTCTGTGCGTAAAGTGGGAAGATGAGAGGGATGACAATGACCAGGCAAGGGAGGGTGGGGACTTGTGGAAAGGTGGAGGTAGCCCACCACCCTCCCCCACTCCTGCTCCTCACCTGTTCTTTGGCCCTGCTCAGCTCCAGGTCAAGCGCCTGGGCCAGCTCCAGCATCAGGGCACAGGGCACAGCCGAATCCGTGGCCCCCAGAAAGGGAGTCAACCCAGGTGGGAAGAGCTTCGAGTCATAATGGCAGGCGAGGGTGAGGTGACGGGCAGCCCCCGGGTCCAGCGTGGCCACCACATTGCCAAAGTCCAGTGGCCCCAGAGGCGTCGAGGCTGTGAAGGGATCCAGCTCCACATGCCAGCCTGCTGTCAGGGACCGAAGCGTGGCCTCCAGGAACTAGCGGCAAGAGAGAAGTAGGAGGGTGGACGGGACTGGGGAGAAGGTGGGGAAAAGGGCCACGTGACCTGAGCCATGCAGAGCAGACGGGTTGACTCTAAAGCCCCACTCTGATTTAATGTATTTCTTTCCTTCTTTCCTTCCTTCCTTCCTTCTTTCTTTTTTTTTTTTTTTTGAGATGGTGTCTCATTCTGTCACCCAGGCTGGAGTGCAGTGGATCCATCTCGGTTCACTGCAACCTCTGCCTCCCAGGTTCAAGCCATTCACCCACCTCACCCTCCCGAGTAGCTAGGGTTACAGGCGCCTGTCACAATGCCTGGCTAATTTTTGTATTTTTAGTATACATGGGGTTTCACAATGTTGGCCAGCCTGGTCTCAAGCTCCTGACCTCAAGTGATCTGCCTGCCTCAACCTCCCAAAGTCCTGGGATTACAGGTATGAGCCAGGCCCCCTATTCTGATTAAAATCATTCCCTTGACATGCTGCTGCTGAGAACCTACTGGGTGCCAGATGTTGGGGTGACCTTACCTCTTGAAGCTAACAGACTCATCACAGCTTACCCTTAAATAGCTCTCACTGTGTGCTAAGCTCTGTTCTAGGAACTGTACAGGGTAGGGACTGCCAATACATGACCCCATTTTGCAGATGAGGAAATGGGCTCAGAGAGGTTAAGAAACTAGTCCAAGGCCGGGTGTGGCGGCTCACGCCTGTAATCTCAACACTTTGGGAGGCTGAGGCAGGTGGATCATGAGGTCAGGAGATTGAGACCAGCCTGATCAACATGTCAAAACCCCATTTCTACTAAAAATACAAAATTAGCCAGGCATGCTGGCGCACACCTGTAATCCCAGTTACTCTGGAGGCTGAGGCAGGAGAATTGCTTGAACCCAGGAGGCAGAGGTTGCAGTGAGCCGAGATCACGCCATTGCATTCCAGCCTGGGCCACACAGCGAGACTCCATTTCAAAAAAAAAAAAAAACCTAGTCCATGGTCACAATCTAAGTGAATGAGGTAGCACTGGGACTCAGGTAATATTTAAATGACTTTTTTTTTTTTTTGAGATGGGGTCTCGCTCTGTCACCCATCCTGGGTTACAGTGGCGCGATCTTAGCTCACTGCAGCCTTCACCTCCCGGTTCAAGTGATTCTCATGCTTCAGCCTCCCGAGTAGCTGAGACTACAGGTACCCACACCATGCCCAACTAACTTTGTATTTTTAGTAGAGATGGGTTTCACCATGTTGGCCAGCCTGGTCTCAAAGTCCTGACATCAAGTGATCCGCCTGCCTCGGCCTCCCACAGTGCTGGGATTCCAGGCGCAAACCACTGCACCTGGCCTTTAAATGACTCTTGATGCTTTCCAGGGAACAATAGATGGATTGCAGCACCACCTTGGAGCCAACCTGCTTGCGTTCAAACTCTAGGTCTATCACTTTCTAAAACTGTTATTTATTTATTTATTTAATTTTTTTTTTGAGACGGAGTTTCGCTCTTGTTGCCCAGGCTGAAGTGCAATGGCATGATCTCAGCTCACCGCAACCTCTGTCTCCTGGGTTCAAGCAATTCTCCTGCCTCCATCTCCAGAGTAACTGGGATTACAGGCATGTGCCACCACGCCTGGCTAATTTTCTGTATTTTTAGTAGAGACGGGGTTTCTCCATGTTGGTCAGGCTGATCTCGAACGCCCCACCTCAGGTGATCCGCCCGCTTCGGCCTCCCAAAGTGCTGGAATTACAGGCGTGAGTCACCACACCCAGCCAAGGTCTACCATTTATCTGTAGGATTTGCACAATGTGTATAACCTCTCTGAGCCTCAGTTTCCCCATCTGCATAATGAAGATCATATTGGTACCCACCTTATAGGGCTGTCTGTTGCCTATGCCTAGCACACAGTAAGCTTTTGGTGGGGGCATTAAGGTAGGCAGTACAGCCTGGTGGTTTGTTACTAGCATGGGAGTGTAGAGTCCGATTAACTCCAGTTAGTGCTCCAGTTCCTCCTGTTAGGTCCTTTGGGATCTTGAACAGGATGCTTATTTCCGATTCCCTGGAGGCTAGGGGGTCAGCGACTGAAGGTGAGTCCCTTTACCTTTCTGACTTGCAGATTTCCCGGGCTGCCTGGGGTTCGCACAACCAGCAGAGGGCGCAGGTAAGTGCCCCAGAGACGCTGCGGATCCAGTTGCCCCACCACCCTCCGCAGCCGGGCTTCGGAGAGGCTTCCAACCAACGGGACCTTGATTGAGAAGGAGGTGGGATAGGGAGGGGAAGAATGAGAGAAACCCCCAATTTCGACCCTACCCCGGGCGCCGTCACTCTCAAGCAGCCCCGGGTCCTATTCCTAATCTGCGGCCTCCAGCATCACAGACTTCCAGGATAAATCCAAGACTCAGGAAAAGTCCTTCCAAGCCCATCCGCTCCAGCCTACCTCAAACTTGATGGGGAAATCGAGACCCAGTGAGAGAGGGGAAAGGTTCGGGACTCTTCCAAATAGTTGACCAGAGGCGTAGAACCCTGAACCCCCTGTCTCACTATTTCAGACCCTTCCTCTTAAGAGGATGCTACTGTTGCAGAACCAGCCCGAAGCCTTATTCCGTTTGTAAGAGACATGCGCTCAGATGACAGAGACGGTGGCACCTGCGGTTAGGGCCGTACGCTAAAGCCACGTCAACCCTAGGCTCTAGGTAACAGGGGGGAGGGAATGAGGGTCCCCGCGGTGCCTGGGTCCCCGCCTAGCCTCACCCGCAGCTCCCGGCCCAGCGGCAGCTCCTCAGTCCTGCGGTGCCAGCCGCTCCAAATGGTATAGAACGCCGAGCCCACGGCCAGCGCCATCAACAGGGGCAAGAGCCGAACCCGCGGTAGCAGGCGGCGCTTCGGCAGCGAAGGTGGCTCCATGAGGCCACGTTCCCCGAGCCGCAGGCGGGGCCGCCCGCGGCCCCCGGAACGCATGGCAGCTTTGCCCTGAAACCAGTCCCAGACCGCGAATTGAGTTTAGGCCCAGCCAAGTTCCACCCCATGGAATCGATGGGCCAATGAGCAACAGCAGCGGCTGCACCACCGCGCCCCACAGCGAGTAGTGAAACCAATGAGAACTGTGGTCCTGAGGACACGCCTCCCAGCCGCCCTTGGGTATTGGGGTTGGATCCTCTGAGAATTGGTCGGCCCAAAAGGGAGCGCAAAAGGGGTAGTCTCCGCCTTAGCGGAGAAGAGAAAGCCAATGAGCAGCGTTTGATCGTGGAAAACATTCGCCTTCCCGGGCGCAGGTCTATGCCCCTCCCGGATGCAGGCACGGGATTGGTGGCGCACGGTCGGAAAGATCAGTAGAAACGTCAGTAACCCGTCCCAGAGGGAAGAGGGGCGGTGCCCATCTCCGAAGCGAAGAGCAGACTGGCTTCACGGAGGCCGCGCCCCCGAAGTCAAGGTTGGCGGGCATTTGGAAATAGCTTGTCATTTCCCTCCTTCAACCTGTACCATTCTACAACAAAATGGTTTGAATCAGACTGCCTTTCGTTTTCTCTTCATTGTCATGAACATCTGTCCACTGTGGTTCTGACTGGCCTCGAACCCCTACCCGAGGCTTTTATTCCATCATTGTGCATCATTGGTGGGAAACGCTACAGCAACAGGCCACGCCTTCGCTTGCTGGTTGGCTTTACGCAGGCGCCACCGGAAGTGGGTCGCAGGAAGAGGAAGTCCCGCCTCTCTCTCTCCTCAGGCGGCAGCAACGCGGAGGAAACCGGAGTGAACCGAGAGCCTAGCGACCAACATGTGAGGCCCGGCTAAGGCATAGGCGGCGGGAATGAGGTTGAGGGTGGGAGTTTGGCCGATTGAGGGTGGGAAGGGCTGAGCAGAGCTGGAGGGCAGGGGCAGGATGTTTTAGGGATGCAGCGTCCTGCTTTTCTCCTGATGAGTTTGAGAACCGGCGTGCGGCCTTTGACGCGTCGTGAGTTCGGAGGAGGCGAAAGCTTTATCAGATAACGCGCTGGGCCGGGCGCGGGGGCTCATGCCTGTGATCCCAGCACTTTGGGAGGCCAAGTCAGGAACATTGCTAGTACGCAGGAGTTCGACACCAGCCTAGACAACGTAGCGAGACCCCGTCTCTACAAAAAATTTTTTTTTAATTATGAAAAACATGTTTTAAAAGATAACAGGGTTGGGGGGGTTCCTATATAATTAGTCCTACTGAAATGAATGTTAAGGGGCAGCAATTTTACGAATACTGGGGGAGGGAAGTTCGGACTTTTTTTTTTTCCTTTTTTGAGACGGAGTCTTGCTGGAGTGCAGTGGAGCGAGCTCGGCTCACTACCTCCTCCGCCTCCCGGTTCAAGCGATACCCCTGCCTCAGCCTCCCAAGAATCTGGGACTACAGACGCTCGCCACCATGCCCGGCTAATTTTTTTTTTTTTTTGAGACAGAGTTTCGCTCTTGTTACCCAGGCTGGAGTGCAATGGCGCGATCTCGGCTCACCGCAACCTCCGCCTCCTGGGTTCCAGCAATTCTCCTGCCTCAGCCTCCCGCGTAGCTGGGACTACAGGCACGTGCCACCATGCCCAGCTAATTTTTTTTGTATTTTTAGTAGAAACGGGGTTTCACCATGTTGACCAGGATGGTCTCGATCTCTTGACCTCGTGATCCACCCACCTCGGCCTCCCAAAGTGCTGGTATTACAGGCGTGAACTTCTGAGCCTAGCTGGGGTTTTACTTTCTACACTGAGATGGGGGAGCCATGGGAGAGTTTTGTTTTGTTTTTTTGTACTTTGAGTAGAGACGGGTTTCACCATGTTGGCCAGGCTGGTCTCAAACTCGTGATGCCAAGTGACCCACTGTCTCGGCCTCCTGAAGTGCTGGGATTACAGGCATGAGCCACCACACCCAGTCCCTGGGAGGGTTTTGAAGAGTGACATGTTATGATTTTGGTTTTAGCAAAACCCCTTCAGACCATTCTGGGGAGAACAGACTTTCGTGGAGCGTGAGTGGAGGCAGAGAGACCAGAAAGATTCTAGGACAGAGATGATGGAGGCCTATGCCATGATAAGAAATGGCCGTTTCCTACAGATTTAATGTAGGATGTGAGGGAAAAAGAGGAATCAGGTTGACAGAGTTTTTGCCTAGAGAACGAGAAGTATGAAGTTACCATCAAAGCAGATGGGGAAGGAACACTGTGGATGAGCTAGGCTCGGGTGGTTGGGTGATCTGGATCCCTATCTGGGACATACACAGTTGAAAATGTCTGTTATGGCGGACACGGTGGCTCATGCCTGTAATCCCAGCATTTTGGGAGGCCAAAGTGCGTACATTACCTGAAGTCAGGAGTTTGAGACTAGCCTGGCCAACATGGCAAAACCCCATCTCTACTAAAAATACAAAAAAATTAGCCGGATGTGGTGGTGGTCACCTGTAACCCTAGCTATTCAAGAGGCGGAGGCAAGAGAATCGCTTGAACCCAGGAGGTGGAGGTTGCGGCATTGCACTCCAGCCTGGGTGACAGCAGGTCTCTGTCTTAAAAAAAAAAAAAAAAAAAAAGGCTGGCGCAGTGGTTAACGCCTATAATCCCAGCACTTTGGGAGGCTGAGGCGGGAGGATCGCCTGAGGTCAGGAGTTTGAGACCAGCCTGGCCAACATGGTAAAACCCCATCTCTACTAAGAAAATATAAAAATTAGCTGGGTGTGGCCGGGCGTGGTGGCTCACGCCTGTAATCCTAGCACTTTGGGAGGCCGAGGTGGGTGGATCACCTGAGGTCAGGAGTTCAAAAACCAGCCTGGCCATCATGGTGAAACCCCATCTTTAAAAAAAAAAAAAGTTAAAACAAAAAAAATTAGCTGGGTGTGATAGCAGAGACCTATAATCCCAGCTACTCTGAGGTGGGTGAGGCAGGAGAAATCGCTTGAACTTCAGGGGCAGAGGTTGTGATGAGCTGAGATCGCGTGACTGCACTCCAGCCTGGCCATAGAGCAAGACTCTGTTTCAAAAAAAGAAAAGAAAAAGAAAATGGCTGTTAGGCATTCAGTTCATGATACCCAGAGATAAGGCTGAGGAGGAGGACAGGCATGCTGGGACAAGGTTGGGGAGACACTGAGGCCGAGGCCCTGACCACCCATCCTCACAGCTCCAGCCTCTCTCACTTACGGGTTTTACGGTTGTCCATGCAGGAGCCTCCTCAACAAGCCCAAGAGTGAGATGACCCCGGAGGAACTGCAGAAGCGAGAGGAGGAGGAATTTAACACTGGTCCACTCTCTGTGCTCACTCAGTCCGTCAAGAACAACACCCAAGTGCTCATCAACTGCCGCAACAATAAGAAACTCTTGGGCCGTGTGAAGGCCTTTGATAGGTGAGTGCTGGGTTCTGGGAGGTGTTCTATGCAGGCCTGGAGAGGCTGTCCCAGCTCTAGTCTGAAGAGCCCAAAGACAGGTTTCTCAGAAGCCTGGGGTGTATGGCCAGGCGCGGAGGCTCACGTCTGTAATCCCAGCACTTTGGGAGGCTAAGGCAGGTGGATCACCTGAGGTCAGGAGTTCAAGACCAGCCTGGTTAACATGGCAAAACCCTGTCTCTACTAAAAATTTAGAAGTTGGCTGGGGGTGGTGGTGTGTGCCTGTATTCACAGCTACTCAGGAGGCCAAGGCACAAGAATCACTTGAACCCTGGAGGTGGAAGTTGCAGTGAGCCGAAATTGCAGCACTGCACTCCAGCCTGGGTGACAGAGTGAGACTGTCTCATAAAAGAAAAGCCTGGGGTCTAAGCACCCTAAAACCCCAAGGTGTGATTGTCTCTCATTGCCCCTCCAGCTGTGCAGTGTGGCGGTTATGGGCATATACTGGGAAGCCAGCCTGCCTGGCTTCATGCCCCAGCTCTGCCTCTTAGCAGCCAGGTAACTTTCAGCAAGTGACTGTTTAATTTATACACTGGCAGTCATCAGAGAGGGTCTGTCTGAAGAGGCAACAGTGAGCAGACCTGAATCAATGGAGGGAGCAAGCTGGGGTCTGCATGTTTCAGCCAGTGAGAACAGCAGGTCATTTTTCCTCTCTGGGCTTCAGTTTCCTTATTTGAAATATGCATGCACGCCTGTAGTCCCAGCTACGCAGAAGGTTGACACATAAGGACCGCTTAAGCCTGGGAGGTGGAGGTTGCAGTGAGCTGAGATCATGCCTCTCTACTCCAGCCAGGGCGCCAGAGTGAAGACTCCGTCTCAAAAAAAAAAAAGAAATACAGGCATCATCATACCCCTCATGGAACAACTGAGGATAAAGGATGTTATGCATGAAAAGTGCTTGGTGCAGTCCCTGACACATAAATGCTCAGCCAGCACGTAACCTGCAGCCTTTAATTCATTAGCATTTGGGAAGTACTTTCCCCAACAGTGCACTGAAGCTGAATTCGGGAACGTTTTTGCCACTAGCTATTCTGTGACTGTCATCAAGTCTTTCACTCTGATGAGAATAAGAACAGCAGGAAGTATGAAGCACAGGAGGCAGATAGACCTGGCTTCGAACTTCATCGTGCCATACTTTAGTTTCCCACACTATAGGCTTATTGGTTGTTGTTGTTTTGTTGTTTTTTGAGACAGGATCTCACTGTGTCACTCAGGCTGGATTGCAGTGTCACGATCATGGCTCACGATGACCTTGAGCTTCTGGCCTCAAATCTGCCTACCTCAGCCTCCTGGATAGCTGGGACTACAGATGCACGCCTCCACACCCGGCTAATTGTTCTATTTTTCGTAGAGATGAGGTCTTGCTATCTTTTCCAGGCTGGCCTTGAATTACTGAGCTCAAGTGGTTCTCCCACCTCAGCATCCCAAAGTGCTGGAATTACAGGTGTGAGCTACCACACCTGGCCTTATTCTTTTTTTTTAAGTTGAGTTTTTTTCTTCCTTTTTCTCTAGCTTCCTCCTCTGCCCCCATCTGCCTCCCACCTCTTCACTCCGCTAGCCTGTCATCCTAGCATGTATCCTGCCACATTAGACTCAGGTGCACTGAAATCCATGCATTCACGCAATCCTCTGTGGTGTTAGTTAACAGCTTTATGAAGCTATAATTACCAGGATATTCTAAAACTGCTTTTAAAACAAAACCTGGCCAGGCATGGTAACTCATGTCTGTAGTCCCAGCACTTTGGGAAGCCAAGGCAGACGGATCACTTGAGGTCAGGAGTTGGAGACCAGCCTGGTCACATGGTGGAACCCTGTCTCTACTAAAAGTACAAAAATTAGCTGGATATGGTGGCGGGTGCCTGTAATCCCAGCTACTCGGGAGGCTGAGGCAGGAGAATCACTTGAACCCAGAAAGCAGAGGTTACAGTGAGCTGAGATTGTGCCACTGCACTCCAGCTTGGGTAACAGAGTAAGAATGTCTCAAAAAATAACAATAATAATAATAATCTCCAACGGCCTTGTGAGGAAGGTACTGTGATTGTCTTCCTTCTTAAAAAGGAGCAAAAGAAACCAAAAGTTTTTGAGGAGGAGCAAACTAGACCAAGGTGGGTGGATCACCTGAGGTCAGTAATTCGAGACCAGCCTGGCCAGCATGGCGAAACTCCATCTCTACTAAAAATGCAAAAATTAGCCAGGCATGGTGGTGCACTTCTGTAATCGCAGCTACTCAGGAGGCTGAGGAAGGAGAATTGGTTAAACCCAGGAGGGAGGTGGAGGTTGCAATGAACCGAGATCGTGCCACTGTACTCCAGCCTGTGGGACAGGAGCGAGACTCTATCTCAAAAAAAAAAAAAGGAGCAAGCTGTCACAGAGAGGTGCAGTCTTTTGCCTCAGCCTCAACCTAAGGACTGGCAGAGTTGGCCTGGTCAGCTTGGTCATCCTGGCCTAGCACCTGCACCCTTCCCCAAGCCGTGTTGCTGGAGGGGGTGAGCAGCAGGCAGTAGGGCAGGCTGTCAGAGGCACCCCCTCACGCCCACTGCCTCTCCTCCCTGTTCCCCACCAGGCACTGCAACATGGTGCTGGAGAACGTGAAGGAGATGTGGACTGAGGTACCCAAGAGCGGCAAGGGCAAGAAGAAGTCCAAGCCAGTCAACAAAGACCGCTACATCTCCAAAATGTTCCTGCGTGGGGACTCAGTCATCGTGGTCCTGCGGAACCCGCTTATCGCCGGCAAGTAGGAGCTGTCTATCCCTAGCAGTCAACAGAACTCACTCCCCTGTCCTACAGAGACCGCTGCCGCTGATGTTGAGAATAATAAAGCTCTGTGTTTTTTTCTAGTGGTATCTGTTCCCAGAGCCTTGTGAGTGGGATGGCTTCAGGAGGGCTTGGGGGAGGCAGCTGGTATCAGCACCCCTGAGCAAGTGGAGAGGCCCTGGTTCTGCGCCATTGAGGCCTCACTTTCCCCATCTGCAAAGCAAACAGATTGGATGGAAATGAGCACCCAGTTGTGCTACTGGAGAATGTTTTAGCTCTCCTGCTTTAATCTTTCTGAGCATCTCCTTCTCACTCCGTTGCTCTCTTCTCTGCCTCTCATGAGTTGGACTCACTTGATCAAAGTATCCTCTGGAGGCAGGCAGATAACCTGAGGTCAGAAATTCAAGACCAGCCTGGCTAACAAGGTGAAACACCGTCTCTACCAAAAATTGGCGAGACAGGTCGATAACTTGAAGTTGGTAGTTCAAGACCAGCCTGGACAACATGCAAAACCCTGTGTCTACTAAAAATACAATAATTAACCTGGCATGGTGGCGCGTGCCTATAGTCCCAGGTACTTGGGAGGCTGAGGAAAGAGAACCGCTTGCAGTGAGCTGAGATTGCGCCACTGCACTCCAGCCTGGGTGACAGAGCAAGACTCCATTTCAAAAAATATGTATATGTATCTTTTGGCCTTTTTTACATTTGTCCCTTCAGCAAACATCCCCCAAATGCCTCCTCTGTGCCCAGCCCTGTGTTGCAGTGCAGGGGCGCCAGGTACCCAAGAGCCCTAATCTACCCTCAAAGACAAGAGGATTAGACAGGTGCTTTTAGCAGTCAGTACTGCCAGCACAGGGCTGAGGTGAGAGCATTGCTTGAGCCCAGGAGTTGGTGACCAGCCTGGGAGAATGGTTGTGAGGGTTTTAGACATATCTATAAACTAAATCTATATCTATAAACTAAATAGATAAGAAAGAGAAAAAAGTGCCAGGCATAGTGGCTCACGCCTGTAATTCCAACACTTTGGGAGGCCTGGGCAGGAGTTTCAGACCAGCCTGGCCAACATGGTGAAACCTTGTCTCTACTAAAAATACAAAATTAGCCAGGCATGGTGGCGCATGCCTGTGTTCCCAGCTACTTGGGAGGCTGAAGCAGGAGAATAGCTTGAAACCAGAAGACAGGTTGCATGAGCCAAGATCGCACCACTGCACTCCAGCTTGGGCAACAGAATGAGACTCCCTCTCAATAAAAAAGAGAAAAGAAAGCACTCAGTAGCTAAATACTGCTGGTGATCCTGACTAACACTTGCTGAGCTTTTTACGTGCCAGGCCAGGCTTAGCGCTTTCCAAGCATCCCAACAGCTCTAGGGCAGCCTGTTAATTTATTATCCCTTTTCCAGAAGAGGGAACTGAGACACAGAGAAGTGATGTCACTTCCCAGGAGCAACCAGTCAGGAAGTGTTGATGCTATGATTTAAACTCACCTCCCAAGCCTGTGGCTTCACTGCTGAGCTCTGCAGCCGCTCATATTCAACTTTATTGCCCTTGAGAGGAATTCTCTAACAAATACCGGGAGATAGATGGAGGTGGGAAAGGGAGGCATTAAGTATTGGGGGAATTGAGGACATTCCCTGTGTTGCTCTGATGCACACATTGTGTGCTCCCCATATCTTTGGGTTTTTTCTTGTTTGGTTTTGCGACGGTCTCATTCTGTCTGCCAAGCTGGAGTGCAACAGAACAATCACGGCTCGCTGTAGCCTTGACTTCCCAGGCTCAAGTGATCCTCCTGCTGTCCTTTTGTAGAGGTAGGATTTTGCTTGTTACCCAGGCTGGTCTTAAAACTCCTGGGCTCAAGTGATTCTCCCACCTCAGCCTCCCAGAGTACTGGGATTACAGGTGTGACCTGCTGTGCCCAGCCCTCCCCCTGTATCTTTGTCTCTGCCTATATCTCTGTCCTCTGGATATAGGCAAGCACTGGAAGGGTGCAAGAGTTAGCAGGCCTGGGGTCAGTGTATACTCAGATGTGTGGCCTGCTCTGAGTTGTGAAAGGCATATCCTAGGGCCAGGCTCGGTGGCTCATGCCTGTAATCCCAGCACTTTGGGAGGCCGAGGCCGAGGGATCACAAAGTCAAGAGATAGAGACCAGCCTGGCAAACATGGTGAAACCTTGTCTCTACTAAAAATACAAAAATCAGCTGGGCATGGTGGCACATGCTTGTAGTTCCAGCTGCTCAGAAGGCTGAGGCGGGAGAATCGCTTGAACCTGGGAGGCAGAAGTTGCAGTGAGCCGAAATTGCGCCACTGCATTCCAGCCTGGCAACAAAGCGAGACTCCATATCAAAAAAAGACAAGGAAGGGAGGGAGGCAGGGAGAGAGGGCCTGAGAGCATTGTGGCAGAGCTGGGACCCTGCAGCAGTGAGAGGCCTGATACACAGAAAGCAATGGGTTGTGGGTTATAAAGGTGTATATTTACTATGTCTAATTGCAAACCATCTGTGGAGTAGATACTAGAGCTATCCCATTTTATAGATCGTTGAGGCCAAGAGAGGGTAAACAACTTGCTCACGGTCACCCAGTTAGGAAACAATGGTACTATTTCCAAACCCGGGGAGCCAGGTCCTCAGGAACAGTCTTACCTCTTGGGTAGCAAGATGGAGCTTCAGTATCCTAACTTTATAGAAAGTTGGGGCAATGGTACTGTCACAGGAGGCCACCCGGGGTTTGGTTCTGATGCAGGAAGCAGCACAGCCCTGGAGTCACAGTCTGGGTGCCAATCCTGCCTGCCTTCCCCAGTTGTTGACTTGTACTTACTCAGAAACAGAACTTGGTATCCCCACCTTGCAGGCTGGCACCAAAGATTCCAGTCCTGGTGGTTCTGCTCAGCTTGTCTGAATTTCCTTCCTCACCTCCTGCCCCACAGGCTTTCTATCGCTCTCGCCTTCAGAGGGTGAAACGAAAGCAGAGGCAGCAGGAATAGCCCTTTGCAAACTGGCCCAGCGCTGGCCACACCCCAGCACCAGGCAGGGTCCTAAGTGTAACTTGTGGGCGTGTCAGGCGACCCTAGGATGCAGGTACCATCTGTTCGTATGCCTCGCAGCGATCACATGTAACATGGCCACCTGGGGACTCTTAGGAGGGACAGTGGCGGCGGGTGTCCCGTTTTCTTGTAGCAACACATGGATAAATTGGAGCAAAGCCACCACTGGCCCCCACCCCACCAGGCAGCCTGCCTCGGTCATTTCCCTTTGTGACATGGCCAAGAAGATGCTTCTACTCAAGAAAGAAAAAAAGCTACTGTTTTTATACTTTATTTACAAGGGCAGTGTCCTAAGGCGTGTCTCCGCCCCATGAGAACCCACAAGGTGGGGGGAAGGGGAGGAGGGCAGCAGGGCCACAAGCTTGAGGCTGAGTTCAGCTTTGGGGCACATGACCAGGGAAAATGCTCAGAAACACCCACACAGTAACTAAGTTTGCGTATGTGTAGGGGGAGGATTTAGGAGTGAAGGTCTTGCGGGTGTATGTACAGGTGGTCTAGGCGCAATGAGACTGTCAGCATGCCCCCTCATTCTCCCAGGTCCCACGGGCCGCCGTTCTCAGGACGGTGGGGATATGCGTCCTCACTCTGCAGCCAGCACTGACCCTGGCTACTCTGGGTATAAGGTTTCAGCTGCAAAGCCTGCCTTGCCTCACCTGTGCTCCTGTCAACACCAAATCCCACTCGGTGTCCTGTCCTGTGGTATCCTACAAACACCACCAGTCTGACGTTTCCAAAGAGCACACATAGTTCTCCCCACCCCGAACCCAGTCTCCCTATCTTTCCTCTCTCCACCATCCCAAACCAACGAGTGCTCTGCTGCTGTGTCCTCACGTGATCCATCATGAAATCCTCTCACCTCTATCTTTGAAACAGCTTCAAATCGAACTGCTTCATACCCTTCAGTGCCTCCATCCTGGTCTGGCCATCGTCACTTCCCACCTGCAGTCCCCTCCTTGCTGGGCTCCAGCTTCCACCCCTGCCCCTGATAATCTGTCCCGCTACAGTGCAGACAAGAGGGCTCTGTTTAAAACAGCCCATTAGGGCCAGGCGAGGTGGCTCATGCCTATAATCCCAGCACTTTGGGAGACCAAGGCAGGCAGATCACTTGAGGTCAGGAGTTTGAGACCAGCCTGGCTAATACAAATACAAAACCCCATCTCTACTGCAAATACAAAAATTAGCCAGGCGTGGTGGTGGGTGCCTGTAATCCCAGATACTCAGAGGCTTGAACACGGGTGGTGGTGGGCTGCAGTGAGCCAGGATCACATCACTGTACTCCATACTGGGTGACGGAGTGAGACTCCTTCACAAAAGAAAAAAAGATAAAACATTATTTGGAGCCAGGCACAGTGACTCACACCTGTAATCCCAGCACTTCGGGAGAACCATGTGGTAGGATTGCTTGAGCCAGGAGTTCAAGACCGACCTGGGTAACAGTGAGATCCTGTCTCATTTTTAAAAAAAGAAAGGTCGGGTGCAGTGGCCGACGCCTGTAATCCCAACACTTTGGGAGGCCGAGGCGGGTGGATCATGAGGTCAGGAGTTCGAGACTGGATAGCATGGTGAAACCCCATCTCTACTAAAAAATTAGTTGGGCATGGTGGTGTGTGCCAAGTAATCCCAGCTACTTTGCAGGCTGAGATTGAACTCGGGAGGCAGAGGTTGCAGTGAGCCAATATCGCGTCATGGCACTCCAGCCTGGGTGAAGGGGTGAGACTCTGTCTCAGACAAAAAAATAATAATAAATAAAATAAAATATTACCTCCAAGAGACATTCCTAAGAATCTCCAATGCACCTGAAATAAAATCCCACCGTGTGCCCCTGCCCTCTTCTCTCTCCCCATCTGTTGGTTCTGACTTAATTCTACTCCAGCCGAGGCTGAGCACCTTCCTGCCCCAGAGCCTTCGCATATGCTATTGCTTCAGCCTAGAATCCTGTTCTTCAGCTCTTCCCAAAGTGATCTCCTTCACCTCTTTCGGGCATAGCTTAAATGTCCCCTCCTTGGAGAGGGCCTCCCAGACCCCTCTAGGCCCTTCTCACTTCCCTTCATAACCATGCCACAGCATGTGTGGAACTTGGTCTTTTGTGTTCACGGTCTGTTTTCCCCATTCAGTTGTCATCTCCAGGAGGGCAGGGACCTTTTTTTCCGTTTCCTTCAGCATTTCCCCAGCGTCCTCCATACTGGGCCTGGCACGCAGTAGGCACTCAATCAATCCATGCTAACTGAACAGACATAGGGATCCAGCCTCCTAGCAGTAACTTTCCAACACCCGGCTGGCCTCATTCCTGGGCCCTGGGAGGGTCCCCGAGGACAAGGCGCGGCCGGTAGGGACCTCGACGGGGCCAGAGCCGGAGCGCAGGGCCTGAGACACGCACTCCGGGAGGTGGCGCTGCTCCTCGCCCAGGCTGCGTCGCAGGCGGCAGTGGTGCCAGCCACGGCGGATCTCCGACTGCACCTGCGACACGATGGCGCTCAGAGGCGGCGCCGTACCCCGCGCGGCCGCCAGAGGGCGCGGGAGGCGGTCGGGGCTCTTCCTACCTCCTTGTTGATGAAGCAGTAGAGGACGCTGACCAGGAAGCCCTGTCAGAGGAGACGCAGATGTGGGGGGTGTTACATCGCTGGTGGGGGCAGGACTGTAACCGCCTCCGCCCCACCCCGTTTTTGTTCTTTTAAGAGTCGGAATCTGGCTCTTGTCGCCCAGGCTGCAGTGCCGTGGTGTGATCTCGGCAAACTGCAACCGCCACCTCCCGGGTTCAAGTGATTCTCCCGCCTCATCCTCCTGAGTAGCTGGGATTACAGGCGCTCGCCACCACGCCTGGCTAATTTTTTTTTTTTTTTTTTTTTTCAGTAGAGACAGGGTTTCACCATATTGGTCAGGCTGGTCTCGAACCCCAACCTCAGGTGATCTGCCTGCCTCGGCCTACCAAAGTGCTGGGATTATAGGTGTGAGCCACCGCGCCTGGCCTATATGCCTATCTGTAGTGTGTTTAGTGTGTGTGTCTCCCACTGGAGGGTAGGGGTTCTTGGCTGTATCCCTGTGATAAGCCTGTAAGAGTGCTTAGTATATATACATGCTCAGTAATTTTTTGCTGAATTTAATGAATGAATAGCTTTGTCCAGTGAGACTGTTATTGTCCACACTTTAGAGATGAGAAAACTGAGGTCGAATTAGGTAAAGCAGGTTGGGGACTCGGGTAAGCCAAGCAAGTGCAGGGTGGGCCTTCAATTTTGGAATGAATATTTCCTTAGATTCTGCACCTCTCCCTCCCCTCAACCCCAAGTAGAAGGCCACACAGCTGGCAAACAGCTAGAAAGTGACAGAACCTGAACTTGGTCCCAGCTGTGTCCAACCTCGAAGCCCTCACTCTTAACTAGGAGACATCACTGCTGGGGCCGCCAGTCTCCTGTCCCCGTCCCTGCTTCCCGTAGCCAGAACAGCCCTAGCACAGTATTTTGTGTTGAATGAATGAACGGGCCGGGCACAGTGCCTCATGCCTGTAATCCCAGCACTTTGGGAGGCTGAGGTCAGGAGTTGGAGACTAGCCTGGCCAACATGGTGAAACCCGGTCTCTACTAAAAACACAAAAATAGCCTGGCGTGGTGGCAGATGCCTGTAATCCTAGCTATTGGGAGGCTGAGGCAGGAGAATCGCTTGAACCCAGGAAGTAGAGGTTGCAGTGAGCCGAGATCGTGCCACTGCACTCCAGCCTGGATGACAGAGCAACAAAGACTCTGTCTCAAAAAAGAAAAAAAGAAAAAGCCGGGCTCAGTGGCTCATGCCTGTAATCCCAGCACTTTTGGGAGGCCGAGGCAGGTGGATAACCTGAGGTCGGGAGTTTGAGGCCAGTCCGACCAACATGGAGAAACCCCGTCTCTACTAAAAATACAAAATTAGCCAGGCGTGGTGGTGCATGCTTGTAATCCCAGCTACTGGGGAGGTTGAGGCAGGAGAATCGCTTGAACCCCAGAGGCGGAGGTTGCAGTGAGCCGAGATCGCACCATTGCACTGCAGCCTGGGCAACAAGAGCGAAACCCATCTCAAAAAAAAAAAAAAAAATGAATGAACGAACTAAATCCCATCTTCACACCCCATTCAGTGGCTGCATCTGAAAACGACTGCAGTTTTCATGCCCCTCTGGGGAGGAGGCCATGGGTGGAGGCCCTGCACCCCGCCTGAGCACCTGGAAGGAGCTGAGGAAGATCTCAAAGCCGAGCTTGGCAAAGCGCAGGGCTCCCCGGGCCTGTTCCTCGGTCACGGGAGCAAACACCACCTCGTGGACACCCAGCAGGGGCACCAGCGTCAGTGTGGAGCGAGCCAGCCTGGGGGGAGAGGGCAGCAGTGATCCTGCACGCAGTCCTGGTTCCCCATCTCCTACCCGGCCCCTTCCCCTGAGTCCCCACCAAACGCCTTCACCTCAGCCGGTAATCCCGGCAGCGCATTTGCCGTGTCCTCAGCTTGGACAGGAGAATGCCAAGAATGCGGATAAAAATGAGGAAATTAATCTGTGGGAAGAAATAGGGGCTGAGCCAGCTGCGATCCCGTTCTGGAGGGGCAGGAGGTGGCACCCCACTTCCCATAATGGGAAATCCCTGAGGACAGCCTGGTGGAGGCGGGACCGATCCTACCAAAATGGTCATGAGGATGGGGGTCCGTATGATCCACCAAATGGCCTTGACTTCGTTGCGCTCCCAGCACCTGGGGAAGGCAGGGTAGAGCTAAGAGATAGAAAAACCTCTAGACTCACCAGATCACCAAGCTCATTTGCTCGCTAGGCTTCGCCCACTGCACTTGAGACCACACACACACACACACACACACACTCCCTAGGGTCCCGCCCATTACGATCCAGGTCCCACCCCCACCCCTTGCCAGTTGCCCTCGAACACCGCCTTTCCTAGCTCCCCATTCCTTTGGACCCCCACGTCCCCCAGCACCAAATTGCCTTCCGACCCTGCCTATGTTTCCATCACAACCCCGCCCACATCCCTCAAAGCCCCGCCCACATCCCGGCCCCGACCCCGACCCTGCAACTCACTGCGTGTTCTCGTACAGGTACCTGACGATCACCCAGGGAATGACGAAAAGCGCGGGGGCCCCTGTGCAGACCCCGACCCCGCCCCCCCACCCCGCCGCAGCTGTCAGCGCGCGTACGGGCCCCGCCAGGCCCAAGACCCGCGGAATTCCTCTGTCGTGGGTTGGGGAGGCAGAAGCCTACAGACGGGAGGAGACACCCAGAGGCCAACCAGCTGGGCAGTTGGGGGAGCCGAGGAGAGGCGCGCTGGGTTGGGCGGGGGACGGGGTCGGGGCTCACCCCAGCCGAGGAGTAGGTAGCAGCGGAAGTGGCCCTCCTCGGAGCCGCCCACGAGCACCAGGAGACTGTGCAGGTAGACGCCCTCCACCAGCAGCCACGTGTAGTTGGCACCCACGCAGTACTGGGTCACGATCTGAGCCGTGCGGCAGGCAGCGAGGGCCTAGAAAGCGGCCAGACAGGTAGACGAGTAGTCAGCGCTGCCTGGGTGTCTCCGAGCCTCCCCCAACCTTGATCGCCCTCCACCCCATCTCTTGCCATCAAAAGTTCTTCCACTCTGCGTCCCCAGGGTATGGTATCTGTGGTTGGTTTCTCTCACTCTATTCCCTTTCCCTTTATAAACTCTCCCACTCTGAACCCCTTAGCAACTGGTATCTGGCCGGGCGCGGTGGCTCACGTCCCCGTAATCACAGCACTAGGAGGCCAAGGGGGGCAGATCATCCGAAGGCAGGAGGTCGAGACCAGCCTGGCCAGCATGGTGAAACCCCGTCTCTACTAAAAATACAAAAATTAGCTGGGTGTCGGCCGGCTGCGGGGGCTCACACCTGTAACCCGGCACTTTCAGAGGCCGAGGCAGGCGGATCACCTGAGGTTAAGAGTTCAAGACCAGCCTGGCCAATATGGTGAAACCCTGTCTCTATTAAAAATACAAAAAAAAAAAAAAAAATAGCTGGGTTTAAACCTCCACCTTCCAGGTTTAAACAATTCTCCTGTCTCAGCCTCCTGAGTAGCTGGGACTACAGGTGCATACCACCACGCCCAGCTAATTTTTCTATTTTCAGTAGAGATGGGGTTTCACCATGTTGTTCAGGCTGATCTTGAACTCCTGACCTCATGATCTACCTGCCACGGCCTCCCAAAGTTCTGATATTACAGTCACCACGCCCGGCCCCCCCACCTTTTTTTTTTTTTTTGAGACAGGCTCTCAATCTTTTGCTGGATTGCACTGGCACCATCACAGCATCACAGCTCACTGCAGCCTCGACCTTCTGGACTCAAGGGATCCTCTTTTCTCAGCCTCCCAATTAGCTGAGACTACAGGCGTGGGCTGCCATGCCCTGCTAATTTTTGTATTTCTTTTGTAGAGATGGGGTTTAGCTATGCTTCCCAGTCTGGTCTTGAACTCCTGGACAAAAATCAACCTGCCCACTTCAACCTCCCAAAGTTCTGGGATTACAGGCCTGCGCCACCACCTGGCCATGCTATGGCTTCTTTTTTTGTTTTTTGAGACGGAGTCTCGTGCTATCACTGGGGCTGGAGTGAGTGCAGTGGCACAGTCTCAGCTCACCGCAACCTCCACCTCTTGGGTTCAAGCAATTCTCCTGCCTCAGCCTCCCAAGTAGCTGGGATTACAGGCATGTGCCACCAATCCCAGCTAATTTTTTGTATTTTTAGTAGAGACAGGGTTTCACTATGATGGCCAGGCTGGTCTCCAATTCCTGACCTCAGATGATTCACCCGCCTTGGCCTCCCAAAGTGCTGGGATTGCAGGCATGAGCCACTGCCTGGCCATGCTATGGCTTCTTAACAATTGCTGTGGTCCAGCTTGGCGACCAGATAGTTCTTGCCACGTCTGCTCCCAGCTTCGAGTCTCTCCCACCCTGTCTCCTAGTAACTCCTACCACATCCCTGCACCAGTTAATTTCCCCCATCCTGCCCTGCCTCACCTCCAGCAGGTGGATCCTCTCATTGGTGAAAAAGTCCAATGATGGGTGAGATAATGAGGGAGAGGAATGGAAAATTCCAACATGGGGGTGACAGACTGGGAGATTTCAATGATGATGGAGGCTGAGTTGGGAGGGTCCCTCTCCAAATGTGTCTTGGCGGGGGAATCAAGACACATGTCAAGAGGGATCCTCCCAACTCTGATAAACTGTTGAGAGTGTAGGAGGTAGGAAATAGACTGAGAACTTCCTGGTCCCACCAGGGAAGTGAGATTCCCATGTGGAGGAACAGAAGGAGGATACCCACCTGGTTCCACAGTGCAGGGTAGGGGCCGGGTTGAGGCAATAGACGATCTCGGCTGAGAATGGCCGCCGCTCGCAGCATGAAAGACGTGAACAGGTTGATGTGGATATAGTTTCTAGTGCAATGCAGCCGCCTAGGGGATTTCGAAGGCAGTTTGGGGGCCCCTGGAGAGCTGTATTCAGCCACACAGAGCTCTATTTTATTTTATTTTTTTGAAGCAGGGTCTCACCCTGTCACCCAGGCTGGAGTGCAGTGGCACAATCAGGGCTCACTGCAGCCTCAACCTCCTGGGCTCAAGCCATCCTCCCGTCTCAGCACCCCCCTGTAGCTGGGACCACAAGTGCACCACCACCATGCCCAGCTAAGTTTTTATTTTTCATAGAGACAGGGTTTCACTGTGTTGCCCAGGCTGATCTCAAACTCCTGGGCTCAAGCGATCCTCCTGCCTTGGCCTCCCATAGTGCTGGGATTACAGGCGTCAGCCACCGCGCCTGGCCACACAGAAGTCCTTTAGCCACCCCCACTGTGCTCCTCATAGAACCACCAGTGGCTGCTTGGAGCTGCTGGAACCTGATCACCCTGTCTTACTAGACCAACTGAGACCCACCACTCAGTGGGTCTCTGAGTGGTCTCTGCTGCCACCACTCAGGGTTAAGGTCCCACCTGAACAAAATCAAGATGAGCAGGGCTAGCAGCAGTGTGGTGAGAGACAGGGAGTAGCCGACGGTGTACATGGCCTGCAGCCGCTCCAAGATGAGCCTTTGGTCCTGGTGGGGGCAAGAAGGGGAGAAGAACAAGGCTTGGCTCTTCCCCCAGGTCCAGAGAGAGACTGGAAGGACCTCAGCTCTTTGTTTCTGCCCAGATACCCTATTTTCTCTTGGGGGAACTACTGACTCTTATTTGAGAAGAGCTGACTCCACCTTTCAACTCCAGGGAAAGAGGTGTGATCAGCCAACTAGAGGATTTTTTTTTTTTTTTTTTTTTTGAGACAGAATTTCACTTTTGTCGCCCAGTCTGGAGTGCAATGGTGCAATCCCAGCTCACTGCAACCTCTGCCTCCCTGATTCAAGCGATTCTCCTGCCTCAGCCTCGAAAGTAGCTGGTATTACAGGCACCCGCCACCACACCCAGCTAATTTTTTGTATGTTTAGTAGAGATGGGGTTTCACCATATTGGCCAGGCTGGTCTCAAACTCCTGACCTCAAGTGGTCCGCCCGCTCTTTGGCCTCCCAAAGTGCTGGGATTACAGGCATGAGCCTCTGCACCCAGTCAAATTAGAAAAAAAAAATTTTTTTTAAGTAGAAATTTAAAAGTTGAATAACTGCCTGAATTATTTCCTTCCTTCCTTCCTTCCTTCCTTCCTTTCCTTCCTTTCTTTCTCTCTTTCTCTCTTTCTTTCTCTTTCTTTCTTTCCTTCTTTCTGTCTTTCTTTCTTTCTTTCTTTTTTTTTGAGGCAGAGTCTCACTCTATCACCAAGATGGGAGTCTAGAGGTGTGATTAGGACTTATTGCAATCTCTCCTTCTCAGGCTCAAGTGATCCTGTCACTTCATTTTTTTATTTTTTTCTAGAGATGAGGTTTTGCTATGTTGTGTAGACTGATCTCGAACTCCTGGGCTCAAGCGATCCTCCTGCCTTGGCTTCCTGACATGCTGGGATTACAGTTGTGAGCCACAGCACCCGGCCATCTCATTCTTTTCCATCACAGAAGCCAGTATATCTTTCTCTCTCTCTGAAGCAAGTCTGAGTTGAGTTTCTGTCACTTGCAACCTAGAGTTCTAAACAGTCCAAGGGATTTCAGGCCCTGCCTTAGCTACTGCCTTTCCATCCCTCCCTGTACTCCTAACCTGAAGCCCTCACCTCTTCTTACCAGAAAGGCCTCATTCTTCTCTGGGTTCTCACATTGTGTATGATCTCTCCAAAGTCCCCACTGGCCATCACTGCCACACTGGCGGAGAACGAAACCTTCAGCCACTGTGGGGAAATAACAGAGGGGATTAAGACACACAGATAGAAATACAGAAAAACAAACTGTGAGACAATAGCAGAGAGGCGGAGAGCCGAAGTGATGATGATGATGGTGATGACGATGATAAATCAACCCTTATATGGCACGTTATATATATTAATTTGATATTCATACAAGCCCATAAAATTGATAATATCCTTAACCCAGTTTTACACTTGGGAGAATTGAGATAGAAAAAGTTAAGGCTGGGCGTGGTGGCTCATGCCTGTAATCCCAGCACTTTGGGAGGTGGAGGTGGGTGGATCATAAGGTCAAGAGATTGAGACCATCCTGGCCAACATGGTGAAACCCCGTCTCTACTAAAAACACAAAAATTAGCTGGGCATGGTGGCGCACACCTGTAGTCCCAGCTACTTGGGAGGGAGAGGCAAGAGAATTGCTTGAACTTGGGAGGTGGAGGTTGCAGTGAGCCAAGGTCGCACCACTGCACTCCAGCCTAGCAACAAAGCAAGACTCCATCTCAAAAAAAAAAAAAAAAAGTTAAATAGACCTGTAATCCCAGCACTTTGGGAGGCTGAAGTGAGAGGATCCCTTGGAGCCAGGAATTTAAGATCAGCCCGGGTAACATGGCAAGACTCCGTGACTGCCAAAAGTTTTTAATTAGCTGGGTGTGTTAGCATATGCCTGTAGTCCCTGCTATTAGGGAGGCTAAGGAAGGAGGATCGCCTGAATCCAGGAGTTCCGAGGCTGCAGTGAACGATGATCTCGCCACTGCCCTCCAGCCTGGGTGACAGAGTCAGACTCTTTCTCAAAAAGAAAAAAATATATAGGTTAAATAAATAACTAGTCTGAGGCGACGTAGCTAGTTAGGCTCAGATGCCCAGAGACTGACAGACTCAGGAAAAGGAGACAAAGCAAGATCCCTGTGGTGGCCAGGCGCGGTGGCTTACGGCTGTAATCCCAGCACTTTGGGAAGCCGAGGCCGGTGGATCACTTGAGGTCAGGAGTTCAAGACCAGCCTGGCAACATGGTGAAACCCCGTCTCTACTGAAAATACAAAAAAAAATTAGCCGGGTGTAGTGGCGCTGCGCCTGTAATCCCGGTTTTTCGGGAGGCCGAGGCTGGAGAATCGCTTGAACCGGGAGGCAGAGGTTTCGGTGAGCCGAGATCGCACCACTGCACTCCAGCCTGGGCGATAGAGCGAGACTCCATCTCTAAATAAATAAACAGTGATACAGAGACAGAGAAGCTGCGTTGTGTGAGAGAGGCAGGGTTGGACAAACGGGAGAAACCCAGCCTGCCGGATAGGAGTAGGGGCAAAGAGGAGCAGGAGAGGGATGCAGGTGAGCTGTGGGCAAAGGTTAGCAGTTGTTTGTGTCTGAGGAGGGCTCCAGGCCCAGGTAGCACCTCACCGTGGCGGTACCAGGGCAGGTACCAGGGGCAGGACGCACGGGCAGTGGCGTTAGGTGCAGCATAGTCCCAGCAGACGTACATATCGAAGGACCCGTTACAGGCGAGGCCTGAGGATGGGCAGAGGGTTCAGGTGCCGTGGACCTACTACGCAGTGGGCCAGCGCTTCACCGCCCGCCACACCAAGCCCGGCTCTAGCCCCGCCCACTCGGAGCGCATTCTGTCCCGGGTCGGCCACAAGCTCCTCCCACTAGTCTCAAAGCCCCGCCCCCTCCCGGCCCCACTCTGGGCTCCTCCCACCAAATAAGTCCCCGCCCCAGATCTTCCCACCCGGAGGGGCCCTACCCAGTCTCCATCCCAAACCCCGTCCCCTTCAAGGTCCATTTTAGTACAGGTCCCGCCCAAGGCTCCTCCCATTTCAAGCTTCTTCCGAGGCCTCCCTCAGGAACCGTGGTCCCGCCCCAGTTCCCAGCGCTCCCAGGTCAGTCCCCGGGCCTCTCCAGCCCACAGCACCCGAGATTTCTTCTTCACCCGTCAGCCCGAGGCCCCCCTCCAAGCCCACCCCTTTCAGCTTCGGGTCCTTCCTGCGTCCCCAGCCCTCTTGGTCACACCTGAGGGCGGTTCCGCGGCTGCCAGGGTCTCCTGGCACTCCTTGCGGTACCGTTCCCAGCGCTGGTATAGCTCCCCCGCCGTCTGCCTCTCAGAGCCTGTCTAGGAAAAGAAAGAAGGGAGGACCCCCCCCAGACCGACCCCCGCTCCCAGGCTGCATGGCCGTGTGGGCCAGAAGCACCCCAGAGAGACTTCGAGGGGCTGTCCGGTTTTGCTCGGGAGTCGGGTGGTTTGGAACCAAGTTTCAAGTCTTGGGGTGGGGTGCCTGGAAGCCACCCAATGGAGTGCCTATGGGAGACTGAAAACCTTTAAGAAAATTGGGGAAGGGGTGGCTGAAATTATCAGGAGGATTCGTTGGGGGAAGAAAAGGGAGGGAAACAATCATCAAAACTTGAATCTGGGCCCCGGCGTGGTGGCTCACGCCTGTAATCCCAGCACTTTGGGAGGCCCAGGTGGATGGATCACTTGAGGCCAGGAGCTCGAGACCAGCCTGGCCAACATGGTGAAACCGCGTCTCTGCTAAAAATGCAAAAATTAGCTGGGCGTGGTGGTGATGGTGGCATGCTCCTGTAGTCACAACTACTCAGGAGGCTGAGGCCAGAGAATCACTTGAACCCTGGAGACAGAGGTTTGCAGTGAGCTGAGATGGCACCACTGCACCCTAGCCTAGGGGACAGAGTGAGACTCTGTCTCAAAAACAAAAAAACAAAACAAAACCCCGCAACTTGAATCTTGGCAAGTGGGCAGTCTTGAAACTCCCTTTGCGCTGAGGTAAGCCTTTATTTTTTTATTTCTCTGAGACAGTCTCACTCTTGTCGCCCAGGCTGGAGTGCAGTGGTGTGATCTTGGCTCACTGCAACCTCTGCCTCCCAGGCTCAAGCGATTCTTCTGCCTCAGCCTCCCGAGTAGCTGGGACTACAGGTGCGTGCCACTACACCTGGCTAATTTTTTAATTTTT
This sequence comes from Alouatta palliata, assembly GCA_004027835.1. Taxonomy (NCBI): domain Eukaryota; kingdom Metazoa; phylum Chordata; class Mammalia; order Primates; family Atelidae; genus Alouatta; species Alouatta palliata. Next base: position 29,760 of record PVKV010023951.1, read on the forward strand.
AGTGGAGATGGGATTTCACCATTTTGGCCAGGCTGGTCTTAAACTCCTGACCTCAAGTGATCCACCTGCCTCGGCCTCCGAAGGTGCTGGGATTACAGGTGTGAGCCCTAATCAGGGAAGCCCTAAAACCATCCTCAGACCTCCCTCCAAGCCTGGAGCTCCTCTGGCTCCTCCCGTCCTCACCTCCGCCCTCCGTAGCAGTAGCCCCCACAGCAAGAGCCGCAGCAGCAGCTGCAGGGTAGGAGAGGTAGTCATCGGGAGGGTGGCGAAGGGTCTGGTTCATGCAGCGGCGATCGGGCCTGGAGGGTCCCAGAGCAGGGTCAGCACCTCAGCCCTCCGCCCTCTGACTCCATCTCTAGCGTCACCCAGTCTCAGGGATTTACACACGTAGATTCCCAGGCAGCGCGCCTCCCCCCTCCCCCTGCCCCCTCCCTCCCCACAACTCCCAGGCGTGATGATCTGGGGGGAGGGAGAGGCACGCGGAGTAGGTGGGACTCGGTGGTGGGCGGGGCCCTTTAAGTGATTCCCAGGCCGCCCTTGACTGTTGCTCGGGCAGCGAAGGTGGAAGGAGGGTGTTTGCTGAGCGGGCGGTTGCCCTAGAGCTAAGCTGGGCGGAAGCGTCAGTGTCACCGGGAGTCTGGACCTACAGACTCCTGGGAACCCAGGGACCGCCTTGGAGAGGAGAGAGTAGAAACCATCAGCCTAGCCCCCTTTTATATGGGGGACTGAAAAACTTGAAGGTTTTCAGTACCTCCTAGTGGGGTACTTGAAACGCCCATCTGAGTTCCCACAGCCTGGTGAAGAACTTGAAATGCTTTTCCAAGTTCCCACTCTCCAAGCCCAAAGGGTTTTGTAGCACAGATACGAAGCCGACCTTATAAAACTTTCCCCACTGGCAGCAGAAAAAGCCCAAGTACGTGGAACAACCCTTTAATACTTAGGGATGGGAGAGGCGACAGATCCAGGGTTAGGTGTAAGCAGATGCCTGGAAATCGTCTATCTAACGCCCAACACCCACCCACCCGTGCCCCCGCGGCTCCACATAGAGAAAGAGGGAAGCAGAGAGGATCTCAGATCCAACCCCAGAAAGACAGACAATGGCGTCACAGACACAAATGACAGAAATATAAAGACTGAGAGGCATAGAGACTGAGGGACAGAATGAGATCCCCAGCCAGAGACCAGAGACCAACAAACAGAGAGACACAGATATGGGCTAGAAGACAAAGAGGAGGGAGAGACGTGGAGGGAGACAGCGCGGGGGAAAGAAGTTATTCAGCTCAGCAGAGATGAAGACACGCAGACAGAGACATCAAGAGACAGAGATGAGCAGAGACTGTGGTGGGCACAGAGACAGAGACAAAGGCAGGGCAGAGAAGCAGAAGGGGAGAGTCCCAGAGACTTGAGGGGTCGAGGGGGCAGGAGGAATGGGCTGGGACTGGGGAGCCCTCACCTGTCCCCAGTCCTGCTCCTGGTCCCTTGCTTCCGCAGCCCCTGCCACCGCTGCCTCCACTGTCTCGTCTGGGCTCTGAGAGAGGTGACAGGCGCAGGCAGCCCGGGGTGGTGGGAGGGGGCGGGGCCAAGGCACGGGGAACGGAAGTGGGGGACTCTGGGGCAGAGAGCCGAGCAGGGGGCAGTCATCAAGGTCATGAGGGAGGGCAGTTACTGAATTGCCCTTATCGTCCTGAGGACCCCCGTACCAAGTGTGTACAATCTCTCATGCTGTCCCCCCCACAGGTCCCCCCCTACCCAGTCACTCATTCCCAGAGCCTCAGTCACTCAATCAAACACACAGTGTCACACAATCCCATAGGCTGAGCCATGGAGAGGCACGGTCACAGAATCTCACAAGCTGTTACACAGCCACACGTTCAGTCACAGCCGTACAGTCCCACGGTCACACCCAGAGAGCCACAGTCCCTCACTCACAGGCAGACAGTCATCCACAGTGACACAGTCACATGCCCAGGGCCGTATACTCCCCCACACACAGTCACACTCACAGGGTCCCAAGTTCCAACAACACGGTGGATCACACGCACATTCACGCAACCACTGGGTTTCATCACAAACACTGTTGCCTGCTAGCCTGTGTGACCTGGGAGGGCAGAGCCAGGACATCTGGGTCACCACTGGGTCCCCAGAATCATTCAGAGCAGGGGTTCAAGGAAGAATGGTCATGAAATAAATATATGCAGTATGCAGTTGTGTGGTTACTCGCAGACATATAATTTTGTTTTGTTTTTTTTGAGACGGAATCTCCCTCTGTCGCCCAGGCTGGAGCGCAGTGGCACGATCTCAGCTCACTGAAACCTCCGCCTCCCAAGCGATTTTCCCGCATCAGCTTCCTGAATGGCAGGGACTACAGGCGTGTGCCACCATACCCGGGTAATTTTAGCAGAGACAGGGTTTAGCAGAGACAGGGTTTCACCATGTTGCCCAAGCTGATCTGGGCAACACGGTGAAACCTCCTGACTTCAGGTATCCGCCTGCCTTGGCCTCCCAAAATGCTGGGATTACAGGCCACAGCCACTGCACCTGGCCCATACAATCCTTTTTTTTTTTTTTTTTTTTTTTTTTT